>JAQGCM010000701.1:0-21454 GCA_034699705.1 Hymenaphorura dentifera
GTTGTTTTTTAAGTGTTGTTGTGTGATTCTTAAGTGTTGCATTTGTAAGTGATTTTGCGTTGATTCTCCCCTCATACTTTTTGGCAAAATTATGCACGCACAAGAACAAGTTAGAAGGAAATGAACGAATAAAATCCGTTGAGAAATATGCGGAAAGCGGACTTTGACAGTTTTTCAGCGTTTAGGGTCGTTGCAGAGCAGTATCGGATGGACACCGGTTATCTTCCGGGCCCATATGCTAAATTAGCTAAGTTGCTAAACTAGACCAAAAATAAAAAACGCAGAGCACTTTGGACAAAGCGATCGCACCCGCCACGGAGAGGTGGGCGTGAGCTAACAGATTACAATATGTGACCTACCCTGAACCATATACTTTCCACGAACCATATACTTTCCTTCGAAATTCCGAAGATCTCAAATAGGCTATTTTTGATGATCAAAATGTACTAAAATCAAAATATTGGAGATAAAGTCCCTAGCAACTCGGAAATGCACTGCCCGGAGCGCGTACAGAGTTCAGATTGGCACCATTGCATTGCATTGCATTGGTCACTGTATACACTACGATCTCACAACGCATCGATTAACGATGCTATCTCAATTGAAAATGGAAAAGTCGTTGGACAAGTTGGACTGAAAAACTAAAAAAGTTCGACTGTGTCACTGCCACGAACAATGGAAGCTGGAAACAATGGCGAAGTCGATGACGATGACAAATGCTTTGAATAATTGAAAATGACTCAGAAAATTGACTAATGAATGTATTCTTTGGTTTCAGGCTTCTGAACTCTGTCGATTGCACTCGCACTCCTTCAACTTCATTCGATTTGAGTTCTGAAGGTTTTCTTGTATGATTTTAAATCGAAATTACAATTTATTGAAATACGCAGAACGAGAGTACTGTTAAACCGCATCTGGAAGTTAATCCATTTTGTGTTTGCATTCAGAATAATATTTTGTATGTTGTGCTGCTTTGATGAATTTGCGATTTGAATTTGAACCATTATAATGCATAATGTAATTTGCCTATTTGCATTTGCACATAATTTGTTGTAATTTCATAACGTTAATGTAGTTGTGGAATCAGTATTATTGTAAATTAAAGGTAGGCAGACCTTGCCGGACAGGAAAGAGGAGAGTGAGTGAAGTCATTGGGTTCGTTAGTTCGTTTAGTGTCAGTGTCAGCACTGTCAGCCGACGACAAGTTAGTTTAGCTAGTTTAGTTTGTATGTACAATGCAAATACTGTTTCATTATTTTATTACCTTAAAAGGTAATCTTAGTGGTGCAGTTTGGCTACAGTATAGTAGTAGTCTCTCCAAAAGTTTGGAAAGTAACAATTTATTCATAAAATAGTAATACCGATCACACTGGAATTTCTGATTATCAATCAATTTGAGAATAAGAAAATTAAACGCACACAGTCAATTAAAATCACAATTTAAATGCATATTGCTTTGCAGAGCATTGTTTTACCATACAGAACAATTTGGATATTGTATTGCAAGTTGCAAGTTATTTGCAAGCAAGCAGAAAAAGAACTCAAAAAATTTCCTAACGTAGTTTTTGTAAAATTTCCAATAAGCGAGTTGAATTATTCAACTCGATCGCACCGTTATCATTAAGCATATTTTCAAAATATTTTTGGGCAGGGAACCTCAATACTTATCTGATTTTTGGGTATCTTGCATACGAACGCTGGAATGTGAGCTCTAGCTTCTCAAGTCAATTTGCGAATTTGTAATCTGTTTTTCTACTGTTTGCACTTTGTTGTACACGTACGTAAGTATGTAATGTAATGTATAATTTGAGTGATGCAGATGGAACAGGTGATAAAAAGAACTCAGGTACTACAGCAAAAATTACACCTGAGAAATGAATGACGTGAGCCACTCGCATTGCATTTGCATCGCAGCTTCTCATTCCCCCTACACTTTAGCTAAAAGCTGACGATGGGCTTGGACTCGGACCCAAGACAAAACGACAACACCATTAAAAGACTAGTTTTTGAGGTCACACAGTCAAACATCATCTCACAACTTGAACTAGAACAACTTGAATGGTAAACAACATATATTTTTATTTATGTCGCATATATTATTCCTGCCAAATACCTTGCTATTCTTTTTCATGGCGAATATTGCCTTTGACTTCTTGTAAAGTACGAAGCAAGTTTGCAATTTGCAACCGATGGAAATGCAATGAGACTTAGCAATAGCTTAACCTTAATTTAAACTGACCAATCATGAAAATATGAATTGTTTTGGACTTTATCAAATCGAAAAAGCGTGTCGAAGACATACGTACACTTTTTGCACATTTTACACACTTTCACAGCTAGTCAACTAGCCACTACTGCATTGATGCAAGACAATAATTTAAAAATGGAACAAAAGTACCCGAATTGTGAATTAGGCTATGACTATGGCTTCAGCATTAAACATTTAGTCACTTTGCAAGTTTGTAATCAGAACATTGCATTGTGCAGGGAAATAATTAAATTATTATTCGGTCTTAGTCATCCACTCGTTTGCACGTAGTTGTATTAGAAAATGGGAAGCAATTTCAAGTCAAATTGGCTAGAGGAGAGCACCTGTTCTATGTTACATTGTTGAATGCTGCAATGCTTAATTATCTCCCCCACTCTGGCAATGATCATCCAATCATCAAACACGCCGTGTGCAGTGCCAGCATTAGCAAAAGCGCCAGCAAAATCGGAAAAGCTTGCAATTAGAAGGAGTCACCGTGAAATTGGTGGATACTCACAATTTTCCCATTGTTGTTTTTATCTGCCCTGTGCCACCATCGAAGTTCCAATTATTGTGAGTGGATCCGTTGAAACATGTAGTCGGTGTCAGACAAACAAAACTATTCTAATTAATATTTAAGGTACAACGATTGGCGTAATTTGTGGAAATACAAAAAATAACCGTTCGGTTATTATTATTGCATAACAAGCACAATATGCAACCGCTCAGTCTGTCATTTGATTAGATTTATACTGCACTTACAGATTTGTTGAAATACTACTTTTGAATGCTGATGTCTTCTTATAGTTTGCAGATTAGTACAGTAGTATTTTGATAGATTTTGTCGAATATAGTCTCAGAGTCTCAGTGGATTCCTTAGGGTTTGCAGATGAGCGTTTTGAAGGAAAAAAAAGTTTGCATATAGCGTCCCTGAACCCTTCTTGGGATCAATTTCAAAAGGGATCTGAAAAATCTGAATCCTTCGACGCGAATATAAATTTGCGGTTTAGAATTCCGGAAAATATGAAGAAAATAACAATAAAATATATACTTGATGTAGGAACGAGTTTCAAGAAATCTGCTACACTCACTCATCATTTTGCCGTGTATATAGCTTTGTAGAAATAATTTGTCTACGAGTACAATGGAGCTGAGTTTATAACAACAAATAATGAAATGAAGTGATGCAGTTTTGAGTTTTTAATTGATATTGATGGGTTTTAACAAATTCAAATCAAAAAGCAAATTATGATACGGAAAGGAATGTTTACGAGGTTTCAGCTGGGGCTGGACCTGCTGGTGAAGCTGGACCTGCTGGTGGTGCTGGTCCTGCAGGTGGGGCGGGACCTGCTGGTGGGGCTGGACCTCCTTGGGGAAATTGACCGAAAGGTGGGGGCGGTGGGAATTGCCCTGGGAATTGTGGTGGACCTCCTTGGGGAAATTGACCGAAATAAGGTGGGGGTTGTGGGAATTGCCCTGGGAATTGTGGTGGACCTCCTTGGGGAAATTGACCGAAAGGTGGGGGTGGTGGGAATTGCCCTGGGAATTGTGGTGGACCTCCTTGGGGAAATTGACCGAAAGGTGGGGGTGGTGGGAATTGCCCCGGGAACTGTGGTGGTGGACCTCCTGGACGGCCTTGTGGTGGTGGTGGACCCCCTGGACGGCCTTGTCGGGTTGAACCTCCTCCTACAGCGCCTTGTGGGGGTGGTGGGCCTCCTGCGGAGCCTTGTGGTGGCGGTGGACCTCCTGGACCGCCCTGTGGGGGTGGTGGGCCTACTGGACCGCCCTGTGGGGGTGGTGGGCCTCCTGGACCGCCCTGTGGGGGTGGTGGACCTCCTGGACCACCCTGTGGGGGTGGTGGACCTCCTGGACGACCCTGTGGGGGTGGTGGACCTCCTGGACGACCCTGTGGGGGTGGTGGACCGCCTGGACGACCTTGTGGTGGTGGTGGACCGCCTGGACGACCCTGTGGGGGTGGTGGACCGCCTGGACGACCTTGTGGTGGTGGTGGACGCCTCTGGGCAAGAGCGACGGCTACTAGAGCCAAGATAAGCAAATATTTCATGATGGAGTAGGAGTTTTTTTCGCTGTGTCGGATTTTAGCCTAACTCTATTTGAGTCGAAATATGATTTGACTAATTCTTGCAAATTAGTTCGGCTTTTATAGCAATTTTGTGCTGGATCTGTTTGGCAGTACTTCTGTGTAACACGCGCGCTCTAAACAATCAAAAAGTGAGGTCTTCCAATGTCAGGGAACATTCCCTGAAAGCGAGATTGCTTTCATCACATAATGTTTGGCTAGCTGGTTTGGATTTACTCTGATTGACATTTTGACCGCACAAAAAGCAACACTGTGGATTTGGAACTAGCTGAAACTAGCTGCCTAGTTGAAATGACGTCCTATCACTGACAATATATCTCTAAAGGTGTGTTCATTTTCCAGATCAATATTATTAATATTGGCAATCGACATGATCTTGTCAGGTGTATCACTATATTCAAAGTCACTCCAGAAAGTGGTGGAAATAAAATAAACAAATCTGTCCACTTTCTTACCTGATTTCATAGATTCAATCCGGTATCCAGTACAATGAGATCATTCAGTTGACGGCTGACGCCAGTTAGCCTATTGTTTCCGCCACGGCTACATATTATATTCAGAAAAGTGCGTAGGAGTACTGAAACGATTATCAGGTACACTTTGTGTTGTACTTTTATGTCTGGAAATGACGTCATGCAACTGGATTTGCGGATTCTTACGACGCTTAAAGTCTGGACGTTTCAGCAAGAATTTTAATTACTTGGATGGCTGCAAATAAAAGCAAGGCTTCGAACATTAGCGTTGAAATCAAATTTAAAAATAGTGTCGGAACTCGGAATTGGAAGTTGCATCAGCGGTATTTGCACACGTAGTAAAGTGCCTGATTTTGACTTGAATTCATGTGCAATCATTGAAATTGCACATTTAGTGGCACGGATAGCAACTTCGGAATTTGGTTTCTAAAATAAAGCAACGGATCGGTAGGCTAAATTTTTTTAACCTAGCTTAATTATTAGAAAACTAAAAGGTAACAACTTAGCTTTTGAAAAGCACGGTCAAAATTCCAGGCCATAATAATTTAGAATTTTGTGGACGTCAGACATAACTTCACAGTATTAAGCAACAATCGTACTCAGTACTCAGTTCTGGAATTTGTTATATTTTCAACATTTTGGTTTTCGCTAGGATATTCGATATCAATTTTCTACGCTTTTGGAGCACCCGCATCGTTTGCTGTCTAACAAGGCAAGCAAGCAGTGGAAAAGAGAAGTTTCCCTGATGAACAGTTGCACCTCATTCATTGTTGTAATCAAATTACAAGTCAAAATAATTGTTGTACATTTGGCCTTTCTTAAACTTCATTCTGTATTAAAAAAAGAAGTACTAAAAAAGAATCACGTAGTCAACGTAAGGATGGTAAACCAGAACTTGAGTAAAGTACCTGGAGTCAGCCCACCAACCAGGAACGATTGAAAACCGCGAGAATTTTTTTTACTCGTTTTACTCTACATTTTCTTTCCTACTTCTCCATTTTTTACAGTTAAAAAAATCTTGACAGATTTTGATTCTGAGAAGCGTGGGAATGATTGAGTGCTTTTTACGGAAGGACAAAGGAGGGCCTATTACTATTACGTAAACTTTTGCTAAGGTACCTTATCAATAAATTCAACTCATAACTCAAAGCCAATGCAAACTCAAAATTCTCGCGTTACAAGTACAAGACTTACAGCAGCAACACGTTACAGGTAGAATACAAGTTACAAGGGTTGTTATTCCTCATCATCAATAGTAGATAAGAATCAATAGCGATAATTTACTGACAATGATCGCACTATATAAAAATAGCTTTCTGAATCTGTAATAAATTCTCAGCTTAAAGGAAAAGGTGGGGGAAAATGATTGGGACATTGTGATTTGGGGTGTAAACCGTAAAAAGGGGTGTCGGTTCACAAATTCATTCATGAACGAAAAAGTCTCAAATTTCATTCAATGCTGGGAATTCAGAAAGAATTGGAATTCCAAACGCTCAATGGATTTGGAAGAAATCGTTTCAAACCCGAAACCAACGGATGGGTTCTGGCCCGAACATTTCATTCTTGAGAAAATTTATGACTAAATTGTATTGACAGATTGGCCCAGGGTGAAGGAATTCAATACTTTAGGCAATTCATTTGATGTAGGGTAGAGTATGGTGTTGGTCATTCCCGTTGTTATATTATTATTTGCCTAATTTTTCTTCATCTTTCTGAATTGTTCAATTCAAGTCAGTTTACTTATTATTGCATCACGAAAGATTCACACAAAATGATAGTAGACATAATTATAAGAAATTCAAAGAAATGTGCTCCATTGAGTTTGCACAATTTGAAAAGTACCATATTTTGGACAGGTTGCAATTGAACTAATTAAATATAATTTAGCAATGAAGCAAAACGCATTTACTTTCAACGCAACCATTTCATTTGCGCTCACCCCGTTCGCATTCACCTTCCAAATAAGTGGCCGGCCCTTTAGGTTTACACAATATTTTTGTCTCGCCAAATATTCAAGTGCATAAGGGAAGATTTTAAGTACAAGACCGACGGTAGGACCGGTCTGGCTTCAAAGGATAAATTTTCTGAGAAAAATAATTTTTTTCTGAGGTCATGGAACAATAGAGAAATAGGGACGGTACTACTTGTAATGTATCCACTAAAGCCTTCATGAATGGTTTGCTCGTTTGGTTTGTCCCTTCTCAATATTTTTTTTCAATTCAACTATCTATCGTATCGGTCCTTTACAAATAAATACATACGTAATCATTCAAGGGTACATCTGAGTAAGTGGCAAAGTGTAGTTTTCTGAATTCTTTCCTTGTTCGTTAACAAGGCGAAAAGGGGAAAAACACTTCACGTGGCAAAAATACACTTTTTTCATCCCATGTCTTTCCAAAGGGACCATACCTTACGATGCGATGGGTTAAGAATTTTCAGAAATTACAAAAATATGTTGTTATTTCAATCTCCGGTCCGGATGCTTGCTTGGTCGGATGCTGGATGCAAAGTTTTCCACGTGGATGACCCGGATTTCCACACTTATATTTTCTAAGGGCCAAGGAACATTTCTCATTTCGGGATTTCTAACCCAAGATAAAACGGTTTAAGGTAGGCTACGAGAAAATGCTAAAACTACAGTCCGAATCCTCAAAATCCGGTCCAAGGCTAAAGTACTCCACGTGTATGAACTTAGATCACTCCAACCCAATCTTAAAATTATGAACCCTAGTTTTTCTAGATGATAAAATTTGACCATTGCGTGCGTTCTTTAAATTAGTGCCGTTTGGTGTCCAGAATTATTACGTGTTTGCAACTTTGCAACCGTCGGGACACCATTTACACGCGATGGAACCGTGCAGTTTAATTAATTGTTTCATTGTCCGAACTTTAGTCATTCGACAACAAATATTTTTGATTTTACCATAATCTTGAGTCATTTTGTTTGACTCGTTGGAAGGAGGCAATACACACTTTGATGTTTATGAATTTGAATATTCAGAACCATTTAAGAGATTGGAGGCTGGAGGCATACAAATTGAACCAGAATTCAGTACCGATGGCAAAGCAAAGGGTCACTTTATTATCCTTCAACATTTCATGTGTGGTTCAAGCGAGTCTTCAAATTGAATCTAATCCTTTTCGGTCCAGTCCAAAGTCCTAAGTTTGTATAGTTTGTAGGGATTTAGGGCAGGCAGAATGAAGGACTCCTTCGATTTCCAAAAATATCAATTTGGTTATTCTGTGAACTTGTTCTTGAAATCTACGGTTGGATGAACACTCCAACCCTGAGGAAATGTTACAGCTCTCAAACAACAAAACTCTTGGAACTCCACAAGCATTATTTGCTTATAATTTCAAAAATAAATAGGGTTAGATGCATACAAGGAAATAGTTTAAAGTCGGCTTTTCTTAAACAGGATGTTTTGTTCGAGGAAAATGTCTCAAGGTGCTGACAGTACCGGGTACTGGTAATTGTTCATTCTATTTAAGGACCTTCAATTGACAGCTTTCACCCAAGAAAACCTGTTGTGATTCAGTATAATTCAGAAGACAGGTTTTTGTATATTTTACTTCAGAATTTTTTTCGGTTCGCGGAAAAAGCTCAAAACTAGAAATGGCATGCATTGTTAGGAGTAGAATTACTTTGGTCAAATCGCATTCAAAACCGTTGCAATTCTTTGGTTAGCCAATGTCAAAAATTAAAAGGCTGGTTTTTGGACCAAAACCATACACAAAATCTTCCTCCCAAGTTTTGGAGAAAATGCAGAAATTGTTATACAGTATGAGTCAGATCTAATGAGCCAACTTTAATTCAATACTGCTGGCGAACTCGTAGACTACCATAAGGAATTTACCGTGCATCAAAACTGAATTTTGCAACTTTCTTTTTTACAAAATTTCGATTTTGACAATTAGTCAATTAGTCAAAGTGAATTAGCGTGGGCGAATTTCTGAACATTTCTGACATTGGTGTTCTGCTTGTTCGCAAGTGCCCACGTTATGTTATTGCTAAAATAGAAATTTGGTAAATTAAATGCTGTAATATTTGAAAAATTCAGTTTGGGCGTTCTGTAAATTCCTTGTAATTTAATTTGAATTCAGAGAGAAAAATCTCAAGAAAATCGGTAAGACCGTTTTCCTGCAATATCAGTTTAATTAAATGAAACATAATAATACTTCGTACACATGGCAGTACGGCACCGCCGTCGCTGCACTGCAATACTCAAGCTAGAGAACGCTGAATTCATACTAAAATATTCCTGAACAATCTCTCGTTTTCGGATGTTGTAACAACCTGTAAGTACTGGCATTAAAATTTCTTTAAATTTCAATGAGTTATAAAATGCACTCTGACTTATGGAATGAATTTTGTAATGTTTCGTAACATTTGGAAATTCTTAAAAGTTTTGCGGTTTGCTCAGGGCTTTCAGTCGTTATACTGATTTAGTTTGCCTTCAGACGTCGAAGGCGAAGGGCGTAGCACAAGTATAATAGTTCAACTTATGTTGTGGATTTGCTAGAAATTAGAAATTTCTATTAGATTACCGAAACGGGTTGGAAAATGAAATGTTTTAAACTGAAAACCCATATTATGCTAAGCATAACAAATTGTGGAGGGTTTAGTATTTCGTCCACTTTGTCCATTTTCATCCACTGTCTGGAAGAACTGAATTTCGTCCGGGAGAAACGGAATACCGAGCAATATGCAATTCAAGTTGACTCGGTACTTCTCACTCTGACCGACACACATTATTTGCCAGAGTATTCTACTTAAGTCAAATACTCTGCATATTTGCAGATAAAATACATTCAGAATAGAACAAACTGTTTTGTTAATTTTTTGCGTTTTGCAGCAGACTGTTTGACAAACTCTGCTCTGGTCTGGTTCTGGTCAGGATAGGAGTGTACATTGCATTTGCAAAATGCACTAAAATTATAAATGTAGCTTAGCATTGAATGTATTGTCGTTCCCTTTCAGTTTCAATTTTGGTAGAGTCGCATTCCCCTATCTTTTGCAAACAATTTGGCAATCTCCGAACCAAGCGATGGATGATATACGCTTTCGTCAAGTCTAACAATTTAGGGTCCAGCTGGCTGAAGTCATTACATAATTTCAGGGATTTTATTTGTATTTTTTGAAAATCGGCTTAAGAGTGCATCCCCTAAATTCTGCAAGACCTATTCTGCCCAGTGCGTCTTTCTGCCAGGCTTCAGTTCAATCCGAGATTTGCAAAATTGGACCCTCGTTGTCACAGACGGACGGACACAATGCCAACAATAAAAATCTTTGTGCAACTCATTCCAAAGGTTAAGGTTTCCGATAATAGGAAAAGAGATTTTGCAATACTTCTTTTTTTTGCAAACACGAATGCACATTTTGCACTATACATTTGGCCTGGCCATTCATAAGGGATTCTTAGAAAACTCGGTCGTAATTGTGATCGTGCGTCTTCTCGTAAAATTTGGCTTGCTCTGCACGCACTAAATTACAAAACCCGTCACTTAACCTTTTCACATTTTTATGTCAGGCCGAGTGTCAAAACCACAGTCAAGTCTAGGGTTTAAATGTTGTGCAAGGGAGGGGTCCATAAATATTTGCAATTTGTGCAATGTCAATGTCGAACACGGTTTTACTACGAACAATTGTGCCAAGGGTCTGATGGAACTAAAAATTTCGCAACTTTCGAACTTGCAAAATTGCATTCAAGCAATGCACTAAAAGATTTCTCCGCTATTTTTTGCTGCTGGCCTACCCGCCTGCCTGTTGCAGAATTAGTGAGCCTAGAAATTGTGCAATCCAAATCCTTAAAGCAAAATCGCATAAGGAAACTGCGACAAATAAATGCAATGGATACTCTATATAATTTTTTTTGCAATATTTCTGCGATTTTGCAAACGAAAAAAATTGTCCTTACAATTCAAAATATTAGTTGTCAAGGAAACAACCAGTTTTATAAAATTGAATTCAGCCACTTTTAACAAACAAAATTAACAGACATTCTATTCTCATTTGCAATTTTATGATCTTTGTGTCAACATCAAATTTTTATCTCCTAAATTTACGGTTAATACAATTCGATTTCAAATTTGGCAACTCGTAAAATTCATTCAAATTATAAAATTTTCTGTATTCTATATCTTTCATTAAATTACTATCACAATGAACAAATCAGTTGAGGATCGTAGGAAACAATTGTCATCATTTTGGGATCGTGGACCAGGTCCAGCTGGAGTCAATTTACCACCAACCGTTGGCTACAACAATCATGATTCTACCAGGAAAAGAATGCCCGCTTACAGCCTTGGTCTTCAGTTGCCGTCGACACTGATTGTCAAAGGAAATGGGCCAGGGCCCGCCTACGGAATTGAAAAAGGCTGGACAGCCAAAGGTCAAGATTTGGGAAGGGCCTTTACTATGCGCCATCAAACCAAGATTATTGGTTCGAAACAAATTCAGACTTCTCTGACAAAAATTAACATTTTTATGCTAACATTTCTAAAATTCATTCTTTAGAATTTAACACTACAACTCCTGGGCCTGCAGCATACTTGCCAGAAATTAATGTGAATCGCCGCAAAGCACCCGAATTTTCAATGGCCCATAGAACTCGGTTGATTGAAAAAGGTCGCTTTTCTCCGGGGCCAATTTATTTGTTGCCACCAGCACTTGGACCAAGAATTCCAGACAAATGGGCTGCGGCAGAAGTTTCTTTGTGAGTTCGAGATTGAATGTTTTTCGCAAAAATTCAATTTCAAAATATGACAAGTCAAATTTTTGAAATTCAGGAAAGGTCGAGGTCGTGAGGAAAGCACGATTAGTCGCTCCCCAGGACCGATTTATGACATTGGCCGACCTGATTTGGTCAAGAACAAAGGTGGTGAAGTATCAATCAAAGGACGTTGGAAAGGTAGAAAACATTCTGTCCAGGAATTCGAAATTTTGTAAAACGACAAGATTAATTAATTTCATTATTCTTTGACTTTAGCATTGAAATCTCAGAGCATCAACGCGAGTCCAGCATCTTATAGCCTCGGTATGGGAACTCGGCGACAACCACCGGCTTACAGTTTAGGAATTCGACACTCTGAGTTTGCTGGCACTCTGATGACCCAATGTGATAAATCTGACAATCTACCTCCTCCAGTTAATCCATGCGACTAAATTTTTTCATCAAATCTATTCTTGGAAATTGTTTGTCAATGATGCTAGTCGTTTCTTTGCACAAAATTTTGTGAAATAAATTTAGCGTCAAAATTTAACAACACTGTCATAATTTATTTTCTACCATAAACACTATTCCCACTCCCACCACCACCACCGCTGAAATTGTAAGAAGCAGCTCGGTCGACAGCTTTGATTTGCTGAATTGCTAGAATTGCAGCTGCGTTAATCGCAGTTTGAGATTTCTTACTAGTTCCATGATTACTATAACCGTGACCGTGACCACTGTGGCTAGGACCAAGTTTTTGCAAATTTATACCCCCTCCATGACCAATTGGTATTCCACTGTAGCTACCAACCGGGGCTGCGTGATTTTGCACACTTTTGCGATGACTGGTTCCTTTTATTCCGTACCATCCGCTTTTTCCCGCATCATATTGGGAATGAAGCATATTTCCGCCATGAGAACCTCCATAAGCCTTCCTTCCCCCCAAATGACTTCCTAAGTGGGAAGAATGGAAACCTCCTTCACCTTGGGGACGCGGACGGTGCGCATTTCCCCCATAAGAACTTTCTCCTCCGTGAGGACTTCCTGCTGAATGGGAACCTCCACTTTGGAGTGCATTTCCCCCATAAGAACTTTCTCCTCCGTGAGGACTTCCTGCTGAATGGGAACCTCCACTTTGGAATGCATTTCCTCCAAAAGAACTTCTGCCTCCATGAGGACTTCCTGCTGTGTTATGATCGCCTCCAGGGTTATTTCCTTCGTCATATGAGCTTTCTCCTAGGTGATTACCTCCGTACGGACTTCCCGCTGTGGCACGATCGCCTCCACGGTTATTTCCTTCACCATATGAGCTTTCTCCTAGGTGATTACCTCCGTAAGGACTTCCTGCTGCGTTATGGTCACCTCCACCTCCACGGTTATTTCCTAGATGATTGCCTCCGTGCAAATTTATTTCAGTGTGTGGTGGACTTCTACTTCCGTGTGGGTTTCCTCCGTGATTGCTACCTCCTCCTCGGAAACTTTGATGAGTATTTGCTTCCCCATGCGAACTTCCAACTCTGGGGTGAGTATTTCTGCCGCCAAGCGAGCTTCCATCTCCATGAAAATTTGCTCCTTCATTGCTATTACCCGATTGCGAATTTTCTTCTACATAGTCGAAACCTCCGTAACCCGTTTCCTCGTAGTCATGATCTTCTATTTCGTGTCCATTAACTGCGTCCGGGTAACTATTTTCCATCTCGTAGTAGTTACCGTGATTTCCGTCAGAAATTTCATTGTTACTCCCTCCTCCATAACTGTACTCCGGTCGAGAACTGGCATCTTCGGAAATTTCGTTGTCACTTCCTCCTCCGTAACTGTAGTCCGGCCGAGAACTGGCATAAACCCTCTTCACCCTTGCAATTGGGTCCAAATTGCAGTGCGTCTTTTGCACTACAATCCCAAAAAATAATTAGCACACTTAAATCGAGTGCAAATTTTTGAATGCACCCTATCCTAATCAAATAAATTGCAATTAAGGCAGGCAGGAGGCTTACCTGCCAGTTCGGCTAGCACAAAAACAAATGCAAATCCTTTGAGCAACATTAATTTCACTTTAATTTAAACCTTTTCCTTCTCCAAACGATGTTGAGCAAAGAAGTTAATTTACTCTTAGCAAACTGTCTTAAATACTTTCTGTCCTGTGACTGGGCGGGGTGCCTACAGCCAAACATTTACTTGATACGAGCAATACAATCAGCACTGCTGAAATTTCATTCAAACGTACGCAAAAAGCAAAGAGACAAGTACTTTTATTTGGCAGAAGTCAACCGCAGCTTTGCCAAACAGAAGAGGAGCACTCATGCATCAAACACCATAGGCCAATTCGTTTCTTGTTTCAATTTCAAAGGATAACCCATTTCTGTACAAATGTCATTTTGTATTGTAATTGTCGCTGAGAACAATACAGGTCATCGCGCCTACGGTAGGATTTCGCAATTTCCAAAATCTCTTTGCAAGTATATCCGATTGGGTCGAATTTTTTCCTTACTTTGATTTCAATTCAATAAAAGTACGTCAAACCAGCAAAAGTAATGCGATAAGTATGAAATTTAATTTATTAATACGGCGAAAAGGCGAAAGAGAAAACAAAATTGCAACGAAATTGGCCCGAGAACAATGGCACAGCAGAGTTAAATTATAAAAAAGAACAAATCACACTAATTTACATCTGGTAAGTCACCATCCCTGAAATCATTTCAACCTTCTTCGCTTCTTCGCACCACCAAAGGAATACCACTCAAATCTCTCGACGAATAAACTAGAAATATTCTGAACTCTTAAAATGTATATGTGCGAATTTCTAGTCTTACTAATAAATCTTAATACTAATTTCCACGAGGAACATTTTGGTTGTTTGTTTAGCATAAAAGGTACAGTCTTGGTTTGAAGAAAATTGCACAAAATGATGTTGTAAACATTAAAAAGCTTAGAAAACGAATGGATTGGTGCGAGTGGCTGCTTCTTCAACTCCGCAGCTTGATGCATGGCGTTGAAGTGAAGCGACAGATTTGAACGTTTTGAAACAAAGAGGACAAGGTGGAGGAGTGTTCTGTGGTCCAAGCGTTGGGCCATCGGATTCAAAGGATGATCCATCTCCACCCGAAGCACTAGTATCACCATTACCACCGGTACTCTGAGGAGTTACATATACAAACTGTTCAAGAATTAGAATTTATTCATACAAAACATTTCTGAAATAATTAGTAAATCATATAAACCACGTCATTGAAACTGTTTAGGAATTAAAGTTGTGCCTACCTCTTCCGGTGGAGCCGTACTTCCTCTAGCACTGCTTGCATCCTCATCCCTGTTAGAAAAGAATCAAGAAAGACTTCTTCAAATAAGTTTAATTGGACCAGAAAAGCGAAGATTCTGCTAAGGAGGAGCTTCTAGCGCAACAAGCACACTTGAGAGCATCTAAAATTTGAGAAGCTAAAAAACTACAGAACTAAAATACTAAATTGAATAACAAGACAAGAAGCAAAATACAAAATTGATAAACACAAAGTTCACATGCTACTCTTCCGAAACTCACCGCATCTGTGATGGAATTACAGATTGGAATATTTTACTGATATTTCGACCCAGATTTGCTGCAGCTTGCGGTAACGAATTTGGTTTGTTAGATTCAGAAATTCTGGTTGGTGTCGGTACCCTGTTAATTCAACGTTTTTCTTTAGTTCTCGTAATTCAGAACTCAGAATAGCGTTTAGAGAATGCAAAACGGTTTGATAATTTTGAGACAATCGCCCAAAATTATTGTTCGCTAAATCTTCAGTAAGTTAGCTCTAGTTGGTCAAAACAAATTAGTAAAAATTCATTTGCTAAGTTCGGCTCGGAAGCACCGTAGTAGAGCAAAGAACCTCCGCAAAACTATTATTGGAACGAACAATGAACAAATGAACAGCAAAAAACTAGAACAATAGACGAGGACATGCAAGGACAAATCGGCTGGTAAAAATCTCCTCAACTATTGGTGCTGTATCGTTACTGGTTACTATAGGCCTTATGATCGAAACTCCTCCTGAATTAAAATGAAAATATTGGTACCTATTCAAGTGTTCACTGGCAAGATGAATATGTGTTTTGTGGAGAGACTCCAACTCAGCCGTCTTGCGTTCCAATTGTGCGTTGGCATTGGCCAAATCCCGAGTCATTTGTTCCAATTTAGCACTCATTTCCGTACGATCATGTCTCTCGTCTTCGAAATTGGCCTTAAATTCTTGCATCTGTTCAATTCAATGTATTTCTACTTTCAAAACTAGACCACTACAAGATTCATGAGCAAGTAGTATTATTTAAATATTGAAAATAAGAATATATAAGAATGGTCGTAGTTCAGACAAATGCCTCGGGTCATCTTGATCCCACAATCCAAATGCATTTTTTCATCAAACGTGAAGAAAACCTTCAACTGACGAAACTTCACTCAGATTTTAGCGTGGTCAGACTCGTCATCGTCTCATCATTACTGCAAACCTCGAAAGACGGAAATCGTAGTTTTCCTAAGCTAAAATAAAATCTCTTACCTGGTGCTTCCAAATTTCCATCTGCTCGTTTTCTGAAGTGAGGGCGACCATTCTTGTTTTCAAATTTGTGATTTCAGTCTCTTTCTCTGCGACAACACTTTGAAACTGACGAAATCTTCGCCCGGCCTCCTCCAATGCTCCATTCAATTTCTCAATATTTTCATCCTTTTTTATTCCATGGTCTTTCAATTTTGCACAGATTACGTTGACTGCGTCCAGATCCTGAGTCAATTGTGTGATCTGTTGCTCTTGCGCAGAATTAATTTCATTTAATTTAGCCACAGCTACACGTGAGGCTACCCAAGCCTCGTTTAGGGCATTACGTTCTTCCTGAAGAGAGGGCATATCTACACTTTCCATCTGTGATTTCTGGCTACGGAGAAGTTCTTTTAAGTCATTATTCAGTTGCGTGGCTTCTTCAAGTCTGATCGATTGTGATTTCAATTCTTCAATCTTTTCAATCAACTTCTTTTGAGATTTCTCCACCTGTTCTTCCAAGACCTGCACAAAACATAAGTAACCTAATTTTAAAACTTCATCGCATCGCATAGAGTTGCAATTTGGGACTGAAGCAAATTACCTGCATATTCTCAGCCGAAATCTTCTCAAAATTTTCTTGAGCGATCTGTGCCTCTTCTACTTTACGTGTTAACTCACGATTCTCCGAGCGCAACTGTTTCAAAAGACACAAAGTCAAAGTCAAATTAGAGCACAGAATTACCTGCTGTAGCTATAAAAACATGTGTAAAATAATCATTCGTAACCAATTACTTACGGTTCGAATTGTTTCACCACATTCATCATATTTCTTCTGGTGTTCTTCACGAAGTGTGGTAATGGAGAGTTGTAGTGCTTTGTATGCTTCCAAATTTTTAGTAGCGCTCGTAGTCATCTCAGCCATTTTTTCTAAAAACAACCAATGTCATTTTAAACCAGCGATAAATGAAAATCAAAAGAGTCTTTCCTCACAATGGTTTGTAGAACCAAATTGCAGTACTACCTAATAACCTAATAATTTACTTATTAGTTCAGACAAATGCCTCGGGTCATCTTGATCCCACAATCTCAGTACATTTTTTCATCAAACGTGAAGAAAACCTTCAACTGACGAAACTTTACCAATAGTTTTAATGTGGTCAGACTCGTCATCGTCTCATCATTACTATTACTATATTTCACAAATCGTCCAAGCGTTTTATTTCTTCTGCAATAATTCGGAATACTTATTCCCGAATCCACGTCATTTTCTAAGCTTTTAATTTGGAATATTGGAGTGAATTTGTTGACGATGAAAGAAAAACTAAAACTTACCTTTACAACTTTGAAGGTTAAGTTGCGAAATCAACACGTTACTTTCATCCAAACTGCTTCCCGAAGAACTAACCGATGAGATATTTGAAATTAACGATCCAAGTGCATCAGTTTGTGGATTTACAACTTGGAAAGAGCGAAGTGAATGAAATTCTGGAGAACTTTCTTTCTTGGGAAGTTCCTGTTTTTTTGGAAAAAATGATTATTGCATTTTCTTATAAGAACCAAACCAAAATTGAATATTAAGACAATTGAATAGAATTACCTTTGATGTGGTCAAAGTAGCATCTGATTCAGTTACAGTAGCAGGCGCTTCTTCGCTGGTACCAGGTGTGGAATTGGTATTTTGCAGGCTGTTTCTTGGACTTGTTGCCTTCGGTGTTTCAGAATTAGGGCCGGCGGCACTTGCGAGTGCTCCTTCAACATCTTCAACTTGTTCTCTCCTTGTCGGAAGAATTAGAAAAGAATCTTGTTCCACAAAATCCTCCTCATACTTGGATTCCTCCTGGGCCAACCACGCTGAGTTACTCATCTCGTCTGAGTTACTCACCACGCTGAGCTACTTGTTAGCAATTTGCAATCGTTGGGTTCAAAATTCCTGAATAGTCGGTTGCTGTAAGTGAACAATGCAATTAGTCACTTCGTCAAAATAATCTTTTTGTTTATTCCCTTGGACTCAAGATTTAGATTGATTGGTCGGTCGGTATCCCACTATCCCACATAAAATAATATCCGTTGTGTTTCAATTTATTACGCTACTGGGTACTTTACAATTACGTTACAAAAATTACGATGCATTACGAATATTCCAAGCGAAATAAGTAGCATTTGTTTCTCAGCCTTACCTTCGACTTTGTTTATGAGCGAGTTTTAATCATGAGCTGAAGTTTCTGAAGTCAAAGAAAACTTCAAGCAATTACAAAACTGAGCTAACAAAATAATCAAATAGCAAAGTGCAGCTGTGCTGTCACGACTCGATCAAAACCAAAATGGTTCAACGCGTTTACTCATTTTATCACATTACTGTTTATCTATGGATGACAATTTATCTACTACAGTAAAAGCTCCACACTACTTTTGTCCGAACACGACAACTGTGTGTGACTACTGATTGCTGCACGGAACCTCCAATCTTGTTTTAGAATATTATTTGCAGTTATTTCATTAACTGCCTAAATATGCCTTTGCCTGCCTGTGTTGAGTCAGAGTGATAGTTGGTTGTGATAGTCACGAACTGTGAGTCATAGTTGCGTAAGTTGAGAGATTACCACATTCAATTAATTCTTTGGATGAGTTACCCGTTCCTCTTGACCAATCGTACATGAAAGAAAGCATAAGTGGATAGTGGATGCCAAAGAACACAGAATGAGTGCGACCCAGGACTCAGGACCACAATATAAAATATTGATTTTAGCTGATAGCTCGATATCTGATTCTTGGCAATCCATAATCAATACAACAAAATGGCGACGTTCAAAGTTATAAATGAGTAATCAAAAGAGCCCTTATTTACAATGATTTGTTGAATCAATCAAACAGCAGTACTACCAACTACCTAATTATTAGTTTAAACTCATAGTTCAGACAAATGCCTCGGGTCATCTGGAGCCCACAATTTCAGTACATTTTTCATCAAACGTGAAGAAAACCTTCAACTGACGAAACTTTACCAAAATTTTTAATGTGGTCAGACTCGTCATCGTCTCATCATTACTATACGCTAGTACTAATTACAAACCCAATTATAATTCTACTGTAATAAAATTGCTGTAATGATAATTACCTCTTTACCTCGACCGTTGCTACGAATTTTTGCGAATATCTTGATAGCACGACAGACTCGGATAGACGCTTTTGAACTTCCGGTTTCCTCCCGTTCCGGTTCTTTAGAAATGGAGCCTTTAGAAAGTCGAGCTCAGCAGATCAGGGTAGGACCAAGACGACCGAATTGAGCGAATTGAATATTTTTAGAATTAGAATAAAATGCGTTGTTGATTTCGTGGGCTAAACGGACCTGAGCTGTGCGGCTCGGTCGTGATTCATGGCCAGGCAATGCAGCAGCACGCACGGGACTATGAGAAATCCTAATGACAAAATCTGATGGAAAAAATGCATGGGACGGCATGGCAAATTTGCTTGGCCATTTCCCTGCATGCTGCAGCAGCTAGCAGGAGGGTGGTGCAAAAATAAGTTCCTTTAGTTTTCACACGGTGGTGGCAAAATTTAAATTTGAAAAAAGTCCGGCCCACACATCATACGTGTATGGCAATTGGCAAAGGCCAGGTGATGTGTCAAAAGAAAAACTCAACACAACAAGCAAATTTTTAATTGTGATTTAGATTTTGAGAAGCTGCTGTTCTAATTTTTAAATTAATTAAAAATGTTGTATGAATCTCTGCTTTGGCTCAAGTGGATCGTCGGTGGGTCCATAGGTCTGTTCATTCTTTGGATTCTAGTCAAACTTGTGGTAAGATTAAAAAAAAGTATTCAAAAACTGAGATGAGATGAGATTTAATTTTGCTTCAATCAAACTGATAACTGACTGTTTAATATTTGGTTTAACATTTTGCTAATTTTAGAGTGCAAAACGAGCCAGACAAAATCAGAGGCAGAAAGACAATCGATTTTCAGTTGCATTCTTTCATCCTTATTGCAATGCGGGCGGAGGAGGAGAACGTGTTCTTTGGGTTGCGCTCAGATTTCTGTTGGAAAAGTAATTTAAATGTTTTGGACTCTACAGTCTGCCTCGAAATGATAGATTTGGCTAGCGCGTGTCATTTTTTAATTGTTACTTTTGTTTGTATACATTTAGATATCCAAAATTTCGTTTCGTCATTTACACGGGTGACGTGGACGTTTCAGCCAAAAGGATTTTGCAAAATGCAAAGGCTCGCTTCAACATTGATATTTCAGTAGACTCTGTCGAATTTGTGTACTTGAATCGAAGGCCTTGGGTAGAAGCCTACAAGTACCCTCATTTTACCCTCCTCGGGCAAAGCATCGGCTCTGTATTTCTTGGGCTCGAAGCCCTTGGGAAATTTGTACCAGGTAATCCCATCACTCAGATTTGATATACTTGAGTTTAGCCCAAACGTCAAAATAGTAAATTGTTTGCGAATTTTCTAGATGTTTACATCGACACGATGGGATACGCGTTTACTCTGCCAATTTTTAAGTTCCTGGGAAGAAGCGACGTGGCCTGTTATGTTCATTACCCTACCATCAGCACTGATATGTTAGCCCGGGTAGCCAACCGGACAGCTGCCCACAACAATGACGGCGCAGTGGCCAGAAGTTCCGTTCTTTCGAACGGCAAGCTAATTTACTACAAACTATTTGCCCACTTGTATTCGTGGGCTGGACGCTACAGTGATGTCGTGATGGTGAATTCTAGTTGGACTCAAGGCCACATAAATAGTCTTTGGCAATGTCCAGCCAAGACGTTTAGAGTGTATCCTCCCTGTGATGTGGAAGAATTCAAACGCATCGTACCAAAAATTCATGACGATAGTTCTTTAATCAAGATTTTATCAATCGCTCAATTCCGTCCGGAAAAAGACCATTCTCTCCAAGTGAAAAGTTTGAGCCTGTTGAAAGCTTTAGTGCAAGCGTCCTTGTGGGAGAAGATTCGATTGGTGCTCATTGGAAGTTGTAGAAATTCAGAAGACTCGATGCGGGTTGAAGAATTGAAACAGTTGTGCAAGGAGTTGAATGTTGAAGAAAATGTTGAGTTCCGAATCAATGTTGGATTTGAGGAACTCAAAGAAGAAATGTCAGAAGGGTTCATTGGCATTCATACCATGTGGAATGAGCATTTTGGAATTGGTAATTTTTCTTACTCCTTTAATCTAATTTTCAGCAAATTTGAATTAAGACATTCCTAAAAAGATTCTTGGTTGTTAGGGGTGGTCGAATGTATGGCTGCAGGGCTCATAATGTTGGCAAATCGGTCTGGCGGACCCATGTAAGACT
Source organism: Hymenaphorura dentifera (assembly GCA_034699705.1). Lineage (NCBI taxonomy): Eukaryota > Metazoa > Arthropoda > Collembola > Poduromorpha > Onychiuridae > Hymenaphorura > Hymenaphorura dentifera. Next base: position 21,348 of record JAQGCM010000701.1, read on the forward strand.
CATTTCGAAATTTACACGTCATTTAAAATCGTGTTTTGGCCTAATTTTAAAAATGGAAATCAGGATGGACATTGTTGACGAACAGGAGGAAACCAGAACCGGATTTT
>JAQGCM010000702.1:0-21449 GCA_034699705.1 Hymenaphorura dentifera
CTTTAGATGATGCCTAACTTCTTAGTGTTTGTTTCATTCTCTATTCTCTGAATCTGAATTAAGAATTAATTCATTCATTCAGTGTCTTGAAAGTCTTGATTCATGGTCAAGGCGTCAGGCTTCGAATCCGATATTGCAATCATGTAAATGACGCAAGATGAGTGGCTAGTTTGCATTGCAAAAAATTAAATAAGAATACAAAGAGTTGCTGACTCAGAAATTGAATGCAATTTCCTAATTCATTTTCACTTCCATTGTTCTGTCTAGAAGCTATGACTAGGAGTCGACTAAACTTTAATACCAGTCAACTTTCTGCATAACATGACACGATGACATACAATAGTACCCAAACGCCTGGTTCTGTTATGATTGGTGCGAGGACAATATTTTATGTGTTACTGTTAAATTGCTAAGTGCTTTGTCGCTTCGTGCCGCATGGTAAAATCGGCAAATTATTGCAAAATGCAAATTGTGCAGAAAACTAACTAGCTTTGCTAAGAGACTTTGGAGACAGCGTGATCTTCGTTAACTTTTCTTGGAAGCAGAGCAGAGCCAGTTAATTGAAGAAGTTCCTGATAAAAGACAAGAATGACTGAAAACTGCTTGGTTTAAATGCGACAAATCGTGATTTTGTCTTTCACGAGGATAGTCTTCTGAGTGGAGGGGTTGATTCAATTCATGAATCACGATACTTACGACTGCAAGTTGGACATTTTTGTCAATTATTTTGTGAATCACACTTTTCACACAGAACAGATAAATTTTATTTATTGTAAAATTTGTAATGGGGAAAAGGTCGAAAGATGAAATGGAAATTAGTGTCCGATGGGTGTCCTTCTTGTCTTTTCTTTTCGTGGTTGATGCAATCGTTACAATTAAAATAATACTTAATATTTTCATGAAATGGAATTGTTGTAGTTTGACGTTGAAATGAGATTGCTTTCGTTTTGAGGTTTGGGGCTAAACTTTGCTCTTTTCGTTGTATTGTTGGAACTTTCAAAAGTTTAAGCTATGTCATGCCAAGTAATAGTCATAATTTATAATGCTCGTTCTGCATTCGCATTCCATTTCCATTTCCATTTGCCCTTTTATTGCCTCAAATCGAAAGGGTTAGAGCGGAAGAAGAATTACATGTTCTTATTACGCCATCAACTAATTTGAACGGGAAGCAATTCAATCACTGCACTGCACTGGGCCGTTTAGTTGCCCTAATGTGTTGATGAATCTGTCTGTCTGCTCTGAAATCATCTCTCCTTTTTCGATTAAAATTCAACTAGCGTGTTTGTAGTACAAGACTGCAGTCACTACAGGCGAGCCTATCGGCTTTCGGCTATGGTTATGGTTGTTTTGTTGTGTTGACTGATATCGATATCCCTATCTCTATCTCTTACATCGATAGCGAGTCGTTTGAGTAGAACTAGTTGGAGTTGGAGTGCTGCTGGGGATGATCAATTTTAATTTTGAATGGTTTGTTGTCACTTTCCCTAAACGTCATGTCGTATTATGTGTACAATGCACGCATCCTGTTTCGATCTTCGTTCTAATGTGCTTGAGCAAGTCGGAATTGTTAAGGTAATTAGCCAATTGAAATAAATTGAAATACATTTTAGGTTTTTGGTAGTGTTGCTGATCGGTGCTAGTGCTGTAAATGGTGTTGAGCTTTGGACTCCAACTATCTCCTGAGCTAGAATTTTTATATAGAAAATAATGTTGGCGTGAATTCACAAAAAATTATCAATACCGTTTGTATTGTAACAGAGATGGAAATTGGATTCGGCATTCACATATTCACATTCATTTCCTCTACAATTAGGCCAATTTTGCTTTCCAATTACGTTGGTGACATCCCAAGAACCAAAGCGCAATATTTCTATCATAAAAACCTGGTGGTGGAATTTATTTGTTATTCTCCGAACGACGAGTCCGCACTCTGCAAGTCTCCGTTCTCCGACTCCAGCAACATAACAGCCAAATATTATTTATTCCGAGCAGGATAGCTGGAAGAGACTGCAACATATTTCAAGGACAGTAAATTCTGTTCGTAATGCTCGTCTTTTGCTGAGCTATCATATTGTTATGTAAATTTACTAGGATTCCATGCTAATTCGAAATCATTAGGCTTTGCTTAAGTATCTGATAGTGTGCGTCATTAGCGACGACACTTGTGCCGGTTTCCTCTTGCATGCAATCTGGAAAACTCGACTGACTCGACTCAAAATGAGGAAAGTATAGGCTGTCCTGCCTTAGAGGTCTTCAGTAGTCATAATAGATCGACTAGATAAATTAGCCTTCAGGAAACTTGTGGGGCTAGAATTTTTGTCAGTTCTATGTTTAGTCTATTGTTTTTGACAACTCGACGACTGGAGATTCTATTCTAATTTTGAATTTAACAAGAGGAAAGAGTGCCTGACATTGGGAAAGGTTAAAAAATTCAGAATTGGTTGTCAAGTTATAAGTTTGTCTAGGAGCTGCATGCTGCAGTACGGCATTGTGTTTGGTTTCCTTTTCTAGGCCTTGGGTTTTTCGTTTTACCAAAACTCTCACTTTTTTGACTTTATGAAAGTAATGAAAATTCGGAAGGACGTGCATTTCTGTTAGAAATGTTTCAAAATTGAAAAGTGAAAAGCATTCATTAGAAAGTAATAGAATTTGGGCAATTGTAGTCAACATAATTTCGAGCAAAATAAAATTGTATCCCATGATTAATTTTAATGATATGTTTATGTTTAATTGGGGCTTGCTCCAGCAGCGTAACATCTAAGGAAGTACTTGCTCTCGAGTTGAGTGCTTTTTGTAGGTAAAGGTACTCGTCAATTTTGTTTCTTGTTTTTAGAGTTTTGCCAACACTCGGAGACAAGTGTTGTTTTGCTTGCGTGTGAATGTAGCAATTTTGCTGTACTTGCGAGTTTTTCCGAACGAATGAATGATTCGTGGTTTTTCTAAAAAAAACTAAAAACTTTAGCTATTAAAAGGATTTTTTCTTGTAAAGGCGACCGTAAAACTTGAATGTGGAATTCACTTGACTCAAACTGTCTTTTTTATTAACGTATTTCCATCTTTCCACCTGTCTTTAGCCGGTTACAAATTTTTTATTATTTGTTTAAATGTTTCGTGAAACTTAGCAGCGGCAGTCAAATTTTAGATGTTCAACTGCTCTCAGCACTTTTTTTAAATAAATATTTATACACGCACTGCGGCACCTTTGATCTGAGAATTATCATCGTCGCCTCCGGATCCGCGGTTTATGCGAATGTAACGTGTTTGGAATAACTTGGGTCAGACCTTTTTCAAATACTAAAAGTGTTAAGTTTCTTGTGGGCAATATTTTTTATATAATATTTCACTTCTGTGCCTGACTGAATCTACTTTGCTCACTTTACTTTGTATTTATGTATATCTTTGTGTGCTAAAAGTTGAGTTTAGGTTGAATTTATGGCATGGTTGGTAGAGCACTGAGACGGTGGGCTGGTTGCCGGTGATACACTTTTGTGTACTTGCCGTAGCCGTAAGCCAAAAAGTGGAGCAATGATCTGATCTGATCCTCTTTGTTCATTCATTCGTAAAATTTTGCAGAAAATACAATTCCATTCCTGTGTGGATATGGATCTGGCACAAGATGCTGTGGTGGCTAGAGATTGACTGTATCTGCGTTTGTTTGTCACTTGGTTAAGTGCTGCCTGCTGAGTTTGGCTTGGTTTGTTTGTTCTCAGTTCTCATGCGTTTTTTGGCTCCGGAAATGAATTTCTACTGGCTGGGTTTGGTACAATTTCGGTTTCGTTCCAAAAGATTAGTTGAAAAAAGTCGACTCGATAATAAACAGAACTTGTCATAATTTTAACTCAATTCGGGCGGATTGTCAAACCCAGCCGACGCGAATGATTCAACTTTCTAGAGCAGGCGGTAAATGAAAAATTCCCTCAATTTCGCTTCAACTTTGAACGAGTTGCTTTCCTTTGCTCTGGAAGGAGTTTCCAATTTCTATTTGGAAAGTATAACGGAACGGAATCTGTCCAAATTTCATTTCACGACCGAACGCGAACGTCAACAACTTGAGTTTTCTCTCGTTTTTTTCTTTTGAAGGGTTGAGCTTGAGTTTCTAATTTGAACGGAATAAAGCTAGGAGACGAAAGGAAAGGAAGGAAGGACTTAAGGTATTTAGATACTATTTAAGAGTTCCTCCTGGGAATTCAACTGAAATTGATTTGTTTGTAGTTTAGTTTGTATATAATTTTTGAGACTAAAGCTTTCTTTGATCCAAACGAAGGAAGGGTTAGATTTGGTTTCGTATAGAGTTTCAAAAGAGATTGAGCTCCTGCAGCTCAAACTCAGGCTCAAATTCTAAGTAGGAAGCGTCAAGGGAAAGTGGGGCTGACTGGTTCCAGGAAATGTTGAGAGATGAAAGTGAAGGAAGTGAGGTGAACGGTGAAAGGAAAACTGGAATTGAGAAAGTCCAATATAATGTAAAGTCAAGTAGCCGTGACTTGACTAACTTTCTCCTCGCTTTCACTCACTCCATGTTTTCTTTGGACGAGACGGATGGACAAACAAATGCTTGCTAGTTGATAGTTGAGCAAAAGGAAACGATTTCACGATTTGACTGGCTTTTACTTGCCAACTAACAACACAGTCACAGTCTTCGGGGTATCCGGGTATCATCGTTTTCTTGAAGTTAGAAGAAATTGAAGGAAGTGGGGCGTGGGGCAGAGTCGAGTCAAGGAAGTGTTCAGACCAACTTGCGTAGCGAGCTGGATTCACATGATTTTTGGCAATGTTGTATAGCCGATCCTATCTTAAATAAAATCTGTATGACGACAGGACTAGGCCGGGTTTATTTGATTTATTTGGCATTTGAGCAAGCTTTACATTTGATGTCTTCTTTGGACAAGTTACAGCCTGCAATAACGCATTTTTTTCAACAAAATGCAATTAAAGGTTATGAAAAGTTGGTTGACGAACTTGCTTCTTAAGTGCACAATAAATTCGGAATTTGCTCAGTTTTGGAGGAAGAATATGCTTATGAGACGAAGGGTTGGAGGAAGTCTGGATGGAATTATTTTGCCCCTTGGGAAAATAATGGGTTGCTATTATAGCCGACATTATGTGAGGTTGAGGTTGTGCAAATATTATGCAAATGTGAGCTGTGGCGCAAGGCAAGGCAAGGGCAAGGGAGAATGTTTTCCAATTTTCTCTTGAACGAGTGCCCTGGGAAAATGTTGATGTTTTGGTTGCCCAATATTAAGTACTGAAGTTAAGATTTTTTTGGCTTGCTTGAGGAAAATTCACACCGTTTCGTGTGTGCAACATCAACCTCTATTTGCATTTCGGTTCTCATCACGAAACCACTAACTGATCGTATGCTCTGTTTTGAAATCGATGAGTCGAGTAATTTGAGCAATTAGTTGTGGTTTTCAAGCTACACTGCTGGTGCTGTTTCAGAACCAAAATGTGTTTTTGTTTTCTATTTCATTAGCCTTTCATTCATTCTGTTTTAAATTGAATCCGAAGATGTTGTGGGGCTGGGGTTGTTGTTGTCAAATAAATAGAAGACTCCGCTAATGTTGTTTACTGGAAGGAGCAAAGCACGAAGTGGGAAATGTATGAAGGGTCTTCCCGTCTTCAGTCTTCACTACTGAAGCATGAAGTTGTCTGTATCATGAGATCTGCCTTTGCTCTGCTCTGCTCCGTACTAACTTACTTAGTTTTACGACTACTATACTCTAGTCGTTAAAGTGTTTTTGGTGTAAAGTTCCTGAGTAAAGTGAAAAGAATGCATTTAGGAGAGAGAATAAATAGAATTGTGAGCGCGAAGTTCTCCTTGCCACAATTTAATAGTCACCTTGTGAATAGTAAAAATACGGAGGTTGAAGTGGCTTTACGTGTGTTTGTCAAACATGCATCGTGCCGTGCAGATGCAAAACTGTACACTAGTCAAGTCTAGCTCTAGCTGTGCGATGGCAGAATAAGCAAATGAGTTCATGGACCTTATTTGTAAAATTGACTCACTTGAGCATGACATAAAACAGAGTTGGGGATGGGATGGATGAATTCGAGAGGAAGTTAATATTTTTGCTGCCTTTTGTTGTTTGTATCTTTTGCATTATGCATTGTTATTGTATAAATGCAAAATATTTTTTGGCAGCTCGACCAACGTCCAGGGATTATTTGGATCTCGCTGAAGTTAATTAGATTGGACCTACTAGAAAATACTAACTTGTGGTTGGTTTAGTCGAGTCTGCAGCCATACTGAAATGCTTCGCTATCGTTAAAATTATTAATGAACGAATCTTGTGGTAAGAGGCAGGTGGCATTGGTAGACCTGAAATTTAGATCCACGGTTGCATAATTTTCTCAGTCAACTTGATCACAAAATTCAATGCATTTGCTTGCGTCACAGTCGTCAGACTTGCGAATCTGGTCAAAACATACATAAATTCTAGCCTTCATTCTGATTCATTCAAGTTTCGAATTCGACCAGAAAGGAGGAAGGTTCCAATTTATTGCAAACCATCAATTCTGATTCAGAATGTGATCAAATTTAACGACGAACTTAAGACGAATGACGTAATTCAAGTAGTAAATGATTTGACGGCCGAATCACTACATAAAATTTTAATTACTTCAATTGAAATTGGGTTTGCTATTCACGCACCTACTCGAAAATTGAACATCAAAGGGCGACGGAATTGGTAATTAATTTTATTGAGCAAGAGCAAGAACTTCAAAGTTCAAAGCTCAAGTTAGTGTTGAGGATTTTCGTATTCGCTTCATGTAATGAAAGGTTGAATTCTCATTGTCTTTCAAAATTATTGAATTATTCTGGAGCTACTAGGAAATTTAATTTTAAACACTCGTTTGCCATTTCACGACAGTCCTTGACACAAGATGAGCAGGAAGAATTGGTCCGATCTTCATGACAGAAAATTCGAAGTACGGACAATTCGTTAGTCCATTTCTGCTGGGCTACACTCTAAAACTTTTAACGTCACTTTTCTCATTGCATTCGATTGGATTTTAGTTTATAATACCCTTACACGACATTGACGCCATTCGATTGGATTGGAGCAGAGGAGAAGACTTGCAATTTATCACTTCATGTGCTTGTGCTCGTAGTTATACAGGTTGAATTAATTTCTTGATGCGAAGTTTTTGGAAATGGAATGAGGGTAAAAGTAGTAGACGAGCTATGATTAGAGTCGTCTCTCTCGTCGATTCGATTTAGAGTTGAAATGAGAATGAGCTAGGAGGAAATCGAGATGGTTGGTTTGGTCTGTCCTAAGAGGAAAATAATGAGAGGAAGAGAAAGTAGGAAGAGAGAATGAGAAAAAGAGCTTAAGATCCAAGCGAATCTAATGTTCGAATGGAAGAGAGTTCTACTGGAACATTTCAGCCCAGTCAGTACTCAGTACTCAGCTTTCTCTTCTATTCTAGGAAAGTAGAAGTGTTCTTGCTCTATTCTCAACTCTTATTCTCATTTTTCTCAGCATACAGCAGTAGGGTAGGTAGACTGTTTAGAGAGATGAGTAAGAGCACAGTTTCAGTCTCCCTTGCCAAACCAATGCCAATACTACTAGTTGGATTGAGAGTCGCAGTCTTTACAGTGTTCAGTGAAACCTGAAGTTTCCAATTGGAGAGAGTCAGCAAAAGAAAATTGAATGAGAGAAAGAAAGACTTTCTCCTTCCTTTCTATGTTAGACTTTCTCCACTTTCTCCATCCCTTCCAGCCCCAGCTGAACATTCTTTCTCTCTCGTTTCCTTCCTGAGAGCGTGTGCTGCTTGTGTTGCATGCAATGCAGTTTGCAAATATACGTCGAAATAAGGAAATAAGTCGGTTGAGTTGAGTGCCTTGCATACTTCTTTCCTTTTTTCTTTTGGTCTTGGTGAACTGCCACTGCAGGCTGGACAGATCGTAAAAAGCGAATGAAAATTGTCTCGACGCAATGCTTGGGTTGACGTTGACAGTTGGTATTATTTGTAGTTGTATATTATTTGCTTTGGCCGAAGGCGGAGGTAAATTGAAAAGTTTAGAGGGGCTTTTAGGAAGGATTGAGACCAGGGAGAATAGAGGGATGAACGGTTCGATTTTCGATAGTTGGAAAAGTTCGGCAGCAGATTGTGAACTTTTTTAAACTACTACGAATTTTCTTTGGAATCTTTGGAGAGAAATTGATAGCTTGTGGCTCTCGCTCTGTTATGTGGCTGTATAATGGGTTTTAAGGTGATGTGATGTCGATGTGAAAGTCGTACATCCTTTGCCTGAAAATTTCCTTCGAAAGTATCGAAAGTGGATAGAAATTATGGCAATCTAGTCTCTAGTCGGATATCTGCTGATGTCTAGTGACGTGTTCTTACAATCAGGCATCCCTCAAGCAATTGCAAAAAGATTGGCTTTGGTTTCCAATTCCAACCAACGACCAAGTCTCTGTGGATTAGTACGCCAGTTGGTCGGATTTCTGTGTTGTCGATTCCATTATACCATTTCACACGTATTGCAAAAAAGTTGACCTCATGCTATCGTTTTGCAGTTAGGTTTACGAAGAGAATTTGACGTTAAGATTGAAAATGAAATCGTTAAGCTAAGATTTGATATATTTCTGATTGGCTGATAATTGGAATTGGATTGACCTGAGAAACGAAATTTTGGATTTCAGCTAATTTTTAATTTTTTGTCTAAACCCTCTAAGAGATTTTCTTGAAGAAACTCCATTTTTTGCTCCCTGAATACATGACACATAGTTTCATCTTGTGAATATCCCAAGAAAGTAGCAATTCCCAAGTCCCCAAGATAGCCAGTTGTCTCCAGTCTACTCTCCACTCACTCAAGTTTGTCGAGACATCGATTTTCTCACTTTATTTTCTCCCCCTCCATTTGACTGGCTTGACATACACGAGTTCTGCATGGTTGCTTTCGTCTTTATGTGTAGCCACTCTCTCGACATTCGACAACCGGATCAGGATCAACCGGAGCCCGGAGTCTTCTTGATTGAATAGATGGCTTGACTAGGTAGGACCACATGAATAGGGAATTCTACTTTCTACTAGATCTTTAGAGCAATGTGGTGCGGTGGTTCTTCGTATGGGCCATGTGTCGACTTGGGAGGTACATAATAGTAAGCAAGATAAGATATAGACTCTGGGGTCGGTGATTGATGAAGGAGATTAACTACATCGGTATTCCACGATTTGAACAGAAAAAACACACACAGTGACAAATTGCACCAATCTTTCAGTTAAAGTCGTGTAATGTCGTGATAGGAAATAAAGTAGTGAGTTTAGAATGAGAAAGTAGTGGGACCGTGTCAGGGCTGGGTGAAGAGGAGAGGGTGACAAGAAACACGACGACGAGTCCATTGCTTTCACATTGCAACTTTTATGTTTCTCAGTTTCTCCATCTTGGGCAGATTTAAGGTCGTGAGAATGACAAATACTTTACTACGAAAATAACAGTTACGTAGCGTAGTTGGTGGAAATGGATGCTGTTCCAGATGCGAAAGCATTTGCTGCTCATTTCTTAAAGGTTTTTGCAATCCTTACCGGAATATCCGGTCTATATTCTATTTTGCTCCTTACTCGTTAGTTTTTATTGTCTTAATTGTTTTGCTCTGGAGTTTTGGAACTCAGCAGGTCTAGGTTATGAAGAGGAAATGAGATAAGAGCGTTTTTTTGGGATGAGAGTCCGAGGTTAGAGTTTGGATCGGAGAAGGATGTTGTTATCTTCTTAAAGTGAAGTCAAGTGAAGTTTTTGCAGTGCTTTGGGCTTCAGAGTGCTAGAAGATTGAAATAATGTTTGTTTTATGAAGTGAGGAAGAGTTAGTGTTGAGGTGAAAGAGTCCATGGTTTTGTCGGTCGGTCTCGGTCCTCGTGGCTGGCTGGATGAAATTCTGGCGTTGGGATCTTCTAGTTCTCCTCCAGTTTTCCTTTTAGGAGAGAAATGAAAGGAGGCGGGAGGCAGGAACATGATTAATGTCCTCTCTGTTTTTCTTGTTATAATATCCTTTAGCAGGCTTCGGTTGTGGGTGCTGGATGCTGGAGAGCTTTTGTGAGCGGGAGCCCAGCTTTGCCCAAAAGCCGAACTATTTTCTCTATAGAATTGGAATTTCATCGACTCGACTTAAGCATAGCCATAAGGAACTAATAACTAATCCAAACTGAAACTCATCATACAACCCGAATACCCGAATGGTCATAAACCTGCCGGTTCTGATAAAGCCTACGTAATAGCAGTGCTAACGAACCAAACCCGTTTCGTTTGCACTGAGGATGAAGCATAGCATGAGCTGATGCGGCTTTGACAGAAGTATCGACTCGTAGGATAAGAGCTAAGAAGAAAATGATGTCTATGTTGAGAGAAATTTTCGTCTCTTTGGTGAAAGTTCCATTTCCTGTCACAAGAATCTTGGGAAACGAGTAACTGATGCGAAAATTGGTTAGGGCAGACGCAGAGCCTTGGGGGAAAAAGTTTTTCATAAAGATCTGATCTGAGCTGACGATCGGATTTTGAGGTTAGGGGACGACATGGATTAGATACATAGCCTGGTCGATGCTTATGACTTTACTTTTTTTCGACACTTTGTATTTGTGACGCACTAAAGATTTTATAGTGGCTGGCGGTAAGTTATTTTAGTGCAGAGGCTTTTGGCGCGGGTGCTGTGCTGTGAAATGAAGTGAAGTCATTATGAGATACTCCTTTACTTAAGTTGTCAAATTCAGGCTAGGCGGACGGCGGAAGGGAATGAATTTGATGAATGAGTGAAAGTGAAGCTCGTTGAACTTTGCGTTTGTTGAAAATGTGGTCGTGTTAGTAGTAGTACTAGTAACAAGTAGTCAGTGCACAAGTTGTGTCAGAAGAGCTATGGGAGTTCAAGTGTGGAATGGAAGTAATGAATGAAACGAGTCTTTTGCTTTCTATTCCAGATATTTCCGGACTACTACCATTTTGTTCATAGAAAAGTGGCCAAACGGAGCCTTGAGCCTTGCCGAGAGTTCTTTGATCGTCTTGAGTCAGAGCCTGAGGTGAGTTATGTAAACATTAACAGCAGAATAAGGATTCTGAATCGGATGCGTTTTCGTGGGTATGAGTTCCTGTTCCTGGAAAATTCACATAAATCTTGGCTCGTTTTTCCGGATTTTGCGTTTTGGCCAGGGAATAAGATTCCTAGAATTCGGGAGTTTGCTAGCTATAAATTATCAGAGTGAATCAGGATTTGTACTGTCACGGGGTTCTAGTGCTCTTTATATTTTTTCCTATTCGGTTCAGCAAGACTTTTATGTTTTCGTTTAGATCTTCTGGGATAAATTGAAAGTTCCAAATTCCAATTCCAGTGAACTAGTTTGGTGTTTGGGGATTCAAAGCTAGCCATAGCCAGGTCGCAAGTCCTGATTTTATGCGTTTGTTAACTGTGTTCTTTTTTTCTGCAGGTTCGATGGCATGCTCAACAAGTTGTAAAGAGCCGTACTAAGCGAGATTATTTACAATTAAGTAGTAATAGTAAACCTCTTAGTGGGAGTCGGAGTCGTCCTGTTAAGAGATCTCAAAGCGTCACATTTAATGACCCGAGATGGCCCGCTATGTGGTATTTGGTAAGTTCTAGTTCCAGTTGATTCTAACTCTAAACCAAATTCTTCTAGACATAGACCTCTTACTAATAATGCCCTCTGTAAACCTTGGCACGTTCCACCATTTAATTCAACTCTCGGTTACCCAAGTAGTTAATCCTTTATTTGTATTCCAGAATCGTGGTCCAGGCTTAGACATGAACGTGCAAGAGGCTTGGGCTGAGGGTATTACTGGAAAAGGAATTGTGGTTACAATTCTAGATGATGGGCTGGAGAAGGATCATCCTGATATTCAACGAAACTATGTAAGTCGTATGGCGTACCATTATTACTCTGCTCTGAGCTTTGGGTGGGATTTTCCATAAGCAATAATAGCTCATGTTGGGAGAGATCCTGGAAAAAGACATTAAATGCCATAAAATTGGCCAGCTGTGGTTGAAGGGATAGAACGGGTAGCTAGCAGGGTGGTTTTGCAATTTCAGAATATTATTTTGACATCAAGATTTTCATTGCGTGAGGCCGTGAAATATTAGTGACGACTCTGTACAAGGCAGTTATTGCATGGCAAATCGTGGTAGCCTGCAAATGCTTGATTTAGCAACTTGCATATATTCTATTCCTTTTCGAAATCTTAAATGCCAAAAGGCACCAGAACTAGGATAGGGACCCAGGGCATGGGCTGTGGGCAGATATAGTTCTTTAGCCCATATTCTAGCCATGGTTTGCTTGAGAAATAATTAGGAGGTCTCTCGGAGACAGTTTTAATTGGAACATTATTTTTATGGCCAAATGCTAATGGGTGGCGTAAATTTGAAACCTTAGCCAGTATTTTCTGTCTGGAAGACGTTAACGACTTGCCTTTCCCCACAGCGTAGCAGCACACAAATGACACAAATAAGCTTACGCATCACTCACACCGTATTGAGTCTTTTTGTAGACTTTTTGAATTTGGAATATCAGTAGAGACGGGCGGAATGACGGAAACCGTGTTACTTTAACTCGACGATTTCACTCAACGCAAATTTTTTCAGCTCTTTTTTCTTTCTTAATGGGGACATTTCATTCCGGTTTAATTGTTTTCAACGCAACGCCATTCATTTCCTTTGCAAAAATGTTTGTTTAGTCTGCAGTTTGGAAAATAGCTGGGGGACGATGAAACGAGTGGGACTTTCTTGTTGGAATGAGGCTGTGAAAGAATTTTTGGTTTTGGAATGACTTTACGGCCGCAGTCGCAGTAATAATGGAAAACAAAAAGATTAATTAAATCTAGGAGAAACTTAATTCAAATTCCAAAGCAATTTTTACCAACCTAATAGAAATATTCCCAAGACAGATTTCTGGAGTAGGAGCTGGATATTTGGAGCAGGCCTGAGCTCTTTATCCCGTTTTGACTTTTTGTTTTGTTGGGTTTCAATGGACTTTGTCTATCGCATCGCTTAGAGTTTTTGTGCAATGCGGTAATTTGGGGAGAGAAAGCCGAGCTAGAATTCAGATTTGTTTTCAGCCCTTTGTGGGCTTCCATGAATTCGTAGAGGCAGAAAACAGAGTTAAATGAAAAGGATGGGCTGCCTAATGAGGATGAATCTTACGGCCCACTTGGCCTTTCATTAAACCCGCAACTGCAACTCTCTTCTTGCTCGAACCTCGGAATCCGGAAAAGCTATAATATTCCAAGCAATAAAATGACTGCCTGGAACTCTTTTGTGTCCAAATTCAGCTTTCTCTCTTCTCAAATTATTATTCTCGGGTGGATAGGTTGGGCTTTAAGCTCATCAAGTTATTTTTAGCTGGAGTTTAGTACCGTTGTAAGTCTTTGGATAATAATTAGCTAAGCGTACAGGAAACAAAATTTCTGGGCAAATGAATTTTCTCATTTTGAATTTGAGAATTTCTGTTCCATAACTGAGAGAAGAGGTTGGAAAACATTTTAGTTCTTCTTTGATGGGCTTCATATTGAAAAATCCTGTTCGCCCTGTTGAGATATTTGGTATTAATTCAGACTTTAGACGTCTGAATAACAGCGTCGAAGATTCGCATTGACAGGGTGGGTGGAATTTATTTGGAGCTCAGGGATAAGATTCTGTGACCATCAAATGAGCAATTCCCTATTATTCTTGTTCCTAGAAGATACATGTGTCCAGTCATCTCTTAAGGGAATGAAGGGTAGACAAAACAGAATCACAATTTGCCATTTTTTATATGATTCTGATTCTGAATCCGACTCCTCTGACGCATAGCGGAATGAGCTGTTGCATTGAAATGTCCGGTTCCGATCTGTCGGATTTTATTAGCAAGAAAGTGAAATGAATCAGAATTGTTGAATCTTCTGCTTCGCCGGCTGGTCGAATCACTAACCACTTCTGTGACTTATTCGTCTAAGGCCGAACACTACAGCTCAACTGCCCCTGGCGAATTTTGGTTCAGAAGTTCTGAGCCCGAACCGAGTCAATTGTTTTGCTATGTTAATTTAAATCATTGTACAAAAACAATGAGTAATGGAATGGGCACGGAAAGCGGACAGCGGGCTTGTTTTAGAATTATTGTTCTTTCAGAATGTCACGGGATAGAATAGTTTCTGAATTCATTTGCAACTCAAAGTGCGTCATAATATTTCTGCTCCAGTTTTAATAGCCTAGATTTGAATAACGAGTGTCCTATTTGTAATTGTAATTCTAACCCTACTGACTGGATGAAAAGAATACAACTGAGTAGTTTGGACCATCAACTCGTGTGGGTGTGTGATTCGTAATATAATGTAATCCGGGCTCATCTCATCTTCTTTCCTCTTCTCCTGCTCGTTTTTTTTTGCTTTGGATTGCGTCGAGTTGGCTTGGGTGGATTTACTAGGATTTTGTATTACTGGCTAATGCAAGTTACAGTTAGAATTTACAGTCCGACTTCATGCAGTGCAGTGCTTGTAATCACGCAATTCACCATGAATGAATAATACATAGATGCGTTTGGGATTTATTTTATTGCAATTTATTCGGAGCAGGATGGGGAATCCCTTTTTGGAATATTTTTCCTTTATTTCTTTCTCTTGTTTTATCCACATACATCCTCGGGCGCTAGAGGTGTAAGCTTTTGTTTGCCCAGAGAAGAGTTTCATGATGGGTTCCATACCACTTACATATGCCGCCGGTTCTGGTGGAGGGTGGAACTGTGGAACATCGGCATAATCGACAAGTTTACAAGATAGACAATAAGAAACTGAAGACGTACACCATTTAACTGTTTACAAAGTGATCTGGTAGAATTTCCTTGTTATGGTATGTAATTGTTGAGCTCATCAGCTTTGAACAAGTAGTTGTTCCTCCCCGTGAGTTTCTTGAGTTTTGAGTGTGCCGAATTGGAGCTCAGTCAGCTCAGGAAAAGTTTACTGAGAAAGAGGAATGTCGTCGACGTTGAGTCGTTGGCAGGCTTCTTGCTGTTTTCGCAAAGCAAACAAGCAAATGGATTATTTTTGTGTGTCCCCTGTGGGACAAGACAGGCAGGCAGTCGGTGAGCAGAAATAAATGATAAGACATCTCTTGATGTCTTCATCTTTCTAAAAGCTCTTATTTTAATGCGAATGAATGTTCGGAGGGAAATGGATCTCCTTGTAGGAAAAGGTAGACGACGAGCATTTGTTCTGCAGAGTGCAGAGCAATCCTCCAAAAGACTTGGTGATGAAATGACGCTTTTATTTTATTTTCTTGCACAATCGTACAGTTTTGTCGGTGCCAGTCGTCGAGTGATTAGGGAGAAAATTAGGACCGCTATTTAACTTGTGTTTTTTGCAGGCAGGATCGTTCCTTTGTGAGCAGATGCTGAAACTCTTCTCGTTAATATTACAGTTTGTAGAGTCTCTTTTGTTTCACAGATCTTCAATAGTATTTAAGGAATAGTTTAAGTTTATTGACACAGTGTACGTATGTACACCTTTCAGGCATGATTTCTTCTCTTTTTCGTCTTGAAAGGGTTTCCTAGAAATGAGAATTTTGAACCTAAAATGAAGTTAGACTAGAAACAGCTGGGAGTCGGCAAGTGGCAAGTGGAAGATAAGAGAAGGAACGCCTTTTGTTTTCTCGTTTGCCGATTTGAATTCGGGGTGGAGAAGGAATGGAAAGACACGGCGCCAGGAGCTGGAGTATTTGCAGATGAAAAGAAAGTTTTCTGCATTCTGCTCCGTTTGAAAGGAGTTCGGGATGTTTGGAATGGGAAGTGAAATTTTGGCATGTCGGAGGGAGGCAGGAAATGAATGGTTTCATCTTCATGGTTCCAGTCCTTCCTCCAAGATTACACAGTCATAAATAAATTCAGAGCATTAATTTTGGAGAATTTCTCCCATTGCTTTGCTCTGCTCCGTCTCCTTCCTCGTCTCTCTCTAAATTGGCATTTTGCATTTTGCATAGAAAGTTAGGTCGGGGTAATGTATGTATTCTGGAATTGGCTCATAAACTTGGCTGTCCCACTTGCGGTGAGCAATAAAAATGTAGTTGACGACTTGGCATTTGCAATTCCTCACCCATTTTTGCACAGGTACACCGAACTACTATGGGAAATCAAATTTTTAATTAAGGGTTTGCCCTCTGCCCTGGTTCCCAGGAGCCCTTGCTTTATGCATCTTTTTTTACTTTTACGTAAAACGATTATTTTGAGAATTGTGCGTACCGACTCTGCAGTCCATATTTGCGAAGTGGGATTTCCAAAAGTATTTCTTCTGGCTCAGTGTGTCTTGTACTTGTACTGGGCTGGCCAGAGAAAATAATAATAGTGAAGTGTTGAGAGACTAATGTTCAATTATTTTTGACACTTTCTTTTTTCGTGCAGGACCCATTGGCGAGTTTCGACGTGAATAGCTTAGATATGGATCCGATGCCAACGTACGACCTGACTGATAGCAATCGACATGGAACGCGGTGTGCTGGTGAAGTTGCTGCGGAAGCCAATAATAGTCTTTGTGCAGTCGGAGTCGCTTATGAAGCCAGCGTTGGAGGTAAGCGCAATATTCTTTGAGATTTGTTCAGTTCATACCAGGTTTTGTCCTATTCTTGGATTTGCTAGGCAGGACTGCGTTTCAATTATTAAATGTCAGCGTTGCAGAATAGTTTTGACGTTCAAATGTATCAATATTATGCAGGTGTTCGAATGTTGGATGGGGACGTCACTGATGCCGTAGAGGCTCGCTCACTGTCACATAACCCACAACACATTGACATTTACAGTGCTTCCTGGGGTCCAGATGATGATGGGAAAACTGTCGATGGGCCCGGAGAACTTGCCACAAGGGCGTTTATTGAAGGTATTACAAAGGTAAGAACCGTGTCGGATTTATATTTTAGCTCTACTTTGTTTTAAAGGAGAGTACTAAAGTGCTAACCCTTGCTCTTTCTGTTTCACCGACTATTATGTGCTTTGAAGCTAAACGTAGCTTGTCCGGCACGAGCTGGCTATTTTCCAGAATTTGTATCTTTCTGTCGTCCTGACTGACCGACACTTACACTTTCGTATCCTACCACCCACCCCATCAGAAGTTGACATCTAGAAAAATACATTGCGAGAGTTCGTTTTATTTTCATTTCTTCGTTGACATTTTCCATGCCATTTGTCTTTGGAAATAAGCTAGTTCGCGAAATAGAGCGAGTGTGAAACGGCGTTTCTATGTGAGAGTGGCTCCGGCTGGCAAGACAAATCAAAATAAGTTGGTGAAAGGCACTGCTGAGTTGGTTGGAGCCAAAGAGCCATTGTTCCCAGTCTTATTCATACTTCTACTCTCTCCAACTCGTCCGAGAAAGACATTACTTGGAATTCTATTCCGATTCAATGGGCCATTGTCAACCTATTAGATTTTGTCTGAAAGAAAAGGATGGAATTGGTATCAGTTACTCACACTCGCCACTCTTGTTCCAAGACAACCAGATCTCGCTCTGGGCTTCATGCCTTCTTTAGGTCGTGTCAATGAAATTCCGCTTGAAATGTTCCTTTTATCCAGCCAGGATTATGTGGATAACTTTTTCATGAAATTGGATCCTGTAACTCATTTTTACGACAATTTGCAGTTGTGCGCGTAGGTCGACATGTCAAGAAGGCCTTGAGTTAGGACTCTATAGCACAGCCAACAAATTCCATAAAAAGTGTTCAGTCTCAAAATTATAGATTTAATTATATTCTGTGCTAAAAAACTTTTTCAATTCTTGGTTGCAGGGGAGAGGTGGTAAAGGCTCAATTTTTGTCTGGGCCTCTGGAAATGGAGGACGTGACCACGATAATTGTAACTGTGATGGATACACAAATTCAATTTGGACGCTATCGATAAGTAGTGCGACTGAAAATGGTCTAGTTCCTTGGTATTCAGAAGCATGCAGCTCAACGTTGGCAACTACTTACAGTTCTGGTGGGACTGGGGAGAAACAGGTAAAAAGAAATTTGGAACTTTAATGTAAATATGATGACACAATTTGTCGGTGAGCTAAAAGCCATGTTTGAACATCATAATAGATTGTGACGATTGATTTGCACCATTCCTGCACATCAAGTCATACCGGAACATCTGCCTCAGCCCCACTAGCAGCTGGTATTTGTGCTCTTGCACTTCAGGCCAATACCAATTTAACATGGAGAGACATGCAGCACATTGTCGTCAGAACAGCTCGACCGTTCAATTTAATATCACCCGATTGGGCAACCAACGGTGTTGGTCGAAATGGTAAGCTCACTCCTAAAAAATTTAAATTGTTTTTGTATTTGCTTGTGTGTATCATAACTTAAATACTTAATTTCGTAATTTAGTGAGCCATTCCTTTGGGTATGGCCTTATGGATGCCACTGCTATGGTTCGTTTAGCCAAAAAATGGAGGACGGTACCGGAGCAAAATAGATGTGAAATCAGAGCGCCTTTTTCAGACAAGTGAGTGAAATTTTGTTAAAGTTCTGCCATTAAATTCGCAGGGTTTCTACAATATTTTGAATCTGTATTGAATTTGCAGGAATATCCCTGCAAAGAGTAAAGTTACGCTTGACCTCAAAGTTACGGATTGTGTTGGAGTCAATGTTTTAGAACATGTTCAGGTGGGTGTCAAGCCTAGTATTGGTATATGTTTGTCGCAGGCTTTTAGCTGGCTGACGCATGACGCTGATATTGTTTCTTTATTTGATTAGGCGAAAGTTACTTTAACATCTGGAAGGCGGGGTGACCTCCAAATCTATTTAATTTCACCTTCGGGAACAAGGTCACTTCTATTAGCACACAGGCGACACGACTTGAATCGCTCAGGTTTCACAGATTGGCCTTTTATGGTGAGACTGGATTACTGATAATCAATTAATTAGGGTTTTTCTCTATTAATGAAGTTTTTTTTTGGTTTAGACGGTTCACTGCTGGGGAGAAAGTCCATTCGGAAAATGGACTCTTGAAATTCACAACGAAGGGCGATACCCGGGTAAGAATCAGCACTTGATTGCAGAATATTTTCCTGCCATGCTGCTATTTTTTTTGCCAAGTCTTACGTTTAGTTAGGATTAGAATTAAGTAGAGATATTATAGTATGTAGCACTAATAGTTACTTTGTCTTCTGATAGAACAGCACGTGTGGTTAAAATAATTCAATATTAATATCAATTTTTTAAAAATTTGAATCCAACATTTTCTTCGGCGCGTGGATTGAATTTTGGGCATTACGCAGACCATAAAAATGGTAAGCGAACGATAGAATAAACTTTCAAATTAAATTTGCAGAGCTTCTAGACTCTTAGCATAGATATTTTGAGATCGTATTAGTCTAAATGCACCTGAAAGCCATTTGTTTGTGAGTTTGTGCGATTAGAAAAAAATAATATAATTTCAAAATTAAATTAATCATGATAAGGACGGACTGTGCTAAAGCGATGGTCACTTCTCGTCTACGGGATTGAAGCAGATGCGAATGAGGTTGGTGAACTCACACCGGGTGCCATAAAACCCTTCCTGTCTAAGTTCCAAGGGCAGTCACGACCACTTTTCCAAAATTCTTCCGGTGACATTAAGTTAACCGTGGGAATCCCAGACGATAGCCATAATAGTCAAGAACAACAAGAGCTAGGACAAGGCGTAGCTCGAATTAAACCTTGGAGACCAAAATTCAGAGGAAAAATTTTGCTCAAGAAACAAAAATCTGGGACACATAGTCCTACAACACCAATAAATCCACCAGACATTGATTTGACAATTCAAACTCCACCCACGGTGATAGAATTTGATGGTTCAACGAGTTCAATATTGGACAATAATAGAGGAGCCTTTTTCGATCCGATTTCCGAACTTGGAAAGGATGAATTGGGTGAACTGGAAGAGGGAATCCACAATCTAAATCACAGCCAACCGACGACAACCCCAGAAGGTTCTCATTCGTCGGACTCTGTCTTGAAATCTTTTCGTTGTCGGCTGCTTTGTTTTTGCACTTATTGTTTAGCATTTTTTTTATTTGAACGCTTACGACTGACTAGCTTGAAAAATTACTAGTTACAGTTTGATTTTGGTACGACCTAGATTTCTAGGAAGGACGTTTTTATTATGATTTGCATTCCGCCTTCGCCTAATTTAAGTTTTGCTATGAATAGTGTAGTGTTGTTTTTATTGAAACGGTTTGAGGATGGATTTTGAAGTATTCGTTTAATTTTTTTTAGGGAAATTGCAAACCTGGAGTATTGTTGCTCATGGAATTACAAGGAATCCGAATGACGATAAGTATGGCGGTGGCAATTCAAATCCAGGAGTTGCACCTGCACTCCCCAAGCCCATCTCGAACTTTGATGACAGCGAAAATCGGCTTCTGATGGAACCCGCCCA
Source organism: Hymenaphorura dentifera (assembly GCA_034699705.1). NCBI lineage: Eukaryota > Metazoa > Arthropoda > Collembola > Poduromorpha > Onychiuridae > Hymenaphorura > Hymenaphorura dentifera. Next base: position 20,360 of record JAQGCM010000702.1, read on the forward strand.
AGCTCATTCTCCGCCGTTGGCCTCCGCGAACGCAAATGAAATGGAGGTTGTGGCCGACGTCTCGTCCACCATGACTTCGTCACCCTCCTCAGCTGGAAAGTGTGTCAAACTATCAGAGTCATCTGGAAAGTGTTTAGGTTGGTGCCTTTTACTCCTCCTTCTCACATTTTCACTTCAAGGTCTGATCTTAGGAGCTGACTCTTCCGTCTCCATCGCTGCCTCAGCATCCCCAGAAAAGGGGCTTACTCCTCCTCCTTCAACTCCTTGTAGTAGTTCTAGTGTCAGCGAGTGTAGTAAAAGTACAGTTCCCAACCGTTTCCTCAGCGCTAGTCTCCATGTTGTCAATCATCGTCTAAGACATCAGCCCAATCCGAGCCAGTCTTCCTTCAAGTGTCAAACAATTATTGGGAGTTTGGATAGGTACGTGTGAGTGTGAGACAGCGCAGGGTGCAGTTTTTTTTAATTGGATACCTGAAATGAATGCGTATGAATGCATTTTCCTATCAACTCGTGATAATTTTAACTTAATGATGGAGAAAAAAGTCAGAGTGTGGGGCGAGGCGTTTGGGTGGGGTGTGGATGAGGAGGTTCAGAGTTTTTGGTTTAGCTATGATTGTGAGATTGTGACTGTGTGAATAGAATTTTTGAGGGCGACGATGGAATGGATCGAACTGCGACTGCAAAACGGACGGGCAAACTCATGTTGCAGTTAATGCCTTTTTATACAAAATTCTAGGCTAAAAGTAGTTAGATAGAAAGTAGAATTAGTCATAGCTGTAGTTAGCAACACAAAAGTCTTGCCAGAACAGTATTGTTCCCAAATATCTTCAGAAGTCTTTTAAAAAATCTGGGCGATTTTTTCAAAAAATCTGTCTCAGGTTTCTTCCTGTGCCAAGCCAAAAGTAAAACTTATGATGATCTTCCAGGCATGAACAGGGATGTATTTAAATGTAATTAAGATTAATGGTGATAATTAATGTGTGAACACCTCAAAGCAGTGTTTTAAATTAATTCTCAATTTTACTCTACTCCGTTTCTGAGTACCTTTTGGATAAGTAAAGAAACCAAAGAGGAAGGAAGAAGCATGCAG
>JAQGCM010000703.1:0-21415 GCA_034699705.1 Hymenaphorura dentifera
ACTAATGCAATGCGATGCTATTTTTTTAGACGGGCCTAAGAAAAACCCGTGCGTAGCACGGGTGAATTGCTAGTACTAAATAGTTGACGATTGTGGTGTACAATGTAATACCCATGACATAATATGTTTTAGATTCTTTGGGGTCCCCAGAGTAAGAATAAGTAAAAAAAACTCCATTGTCAATTTCACACTTGTTAGGTGCTAAAATTTTGTAGAAGAGCAGAAATGAAAAGTTCTTATGGCGTTTAGGATTTAATAGAGGAGTTCCTGAGGTCCACCGTTAGTTTTTTTGAAGAAATCAAAAATGATTCGTTTCAATTAATGCAAGTTGTTTACACTTGAATTAAATTGTCAACTCAAATCAGAATTTTTGCAGTGGCCAATTTAAACCCAATGCAAAAGCACGTGAATACTTTTACGTAAATCTGTAGGTCAACTCAAAGTGCTGACATGTTATCCCAAGCAAGTTTTATATGAACTTCTATAATAAGAATGTTTTGATAGTTTTAAACACCCTGCATCAATATATTTACAATTGGCGAGAATATCCGTGCTGAAACAAGAGTCGCGATTCCATTAGAGCTTTGCGGACAAGGAATGGGATTTGTTGGACTTTAAACGGCAGACAAAATGTGTTAGTGCAACGTTTTCGGCAAATCGCATTTTTCGGTTGAATCAAGCAGCGTTCAAATTACATTCCCTGTTACTGCTTGAGGAATACCTTTCTAATGATACCTCACTTGCACAGTTTTTACTATTCTGCCGAATATTCGGCCAACTATTCGGTATTCGGCCTTTGGCCGAATAAGAATATTCGGTAATCGGCCTCTCGCCATTCCGGCCGAATAGTAATATTCGGTATTCGGCCACTGGCCGACGGCCGAATAGGAATATTCGGTATTCGGCCTCTCGCCATTCCGGCCGAATACAGTATTCGGGCCATCCCTAATTTTATGACTAAATTCAAGAATCAATTAATTAATCACCTTTAAGTATCATGACGGCACACATAACCGACTCCACAAGTTCGGGAGGTTTGGCATAAGATTTAACCTCGCTCAAGTCCTTCTTGTTCAACGCAGCAAGAGCCTTTGATTGGAAACAAAGGAGGAAATCAAATTGTGTTATATTGTGCGAATTCGCAGCCAGAACAATCAATCTAACCTCCATGGCTTCGTTTAGCGCTGGCAGCGCCGCTTCCAATTCTAAAAAGGCAACCCTCGCCATTTCTTTGCATTCTTTTTCTTCAACACCAACTCGCTCTCGTTTCTGAGCTACAATCACTGCTTGGATGTCTGTTTCTGTTTTTTGCTTAACGATTTTCTCCAGAAAAGCATCGCAAATTTCCTGATACTCGGCAACTGCAAAATTCAGGGCCAGAAACCATTAAAAGTTAGAGCCGAAAGTCACTTCTCACAGTCCGTCCAGGTTATGAATAGTCTGATCAAACCTCGATGCTGAGAAATTTCCAGGTCAGTTTGCATTTCTTCAACGTTAGCACGGGTCTCGATAATTTTAGACAACCCATTTCGAAGACGTGCAGATGCCTCTCCGATTTCCTTTCTTTTTTCTGCCAGCAGCCTACGAAATTAATCAAATTCTTAAAATCTATCCAAAAGTAATTTTAGAAATGTCAAACTTTTTATAGCCCCGGACGAGTTCCAAGTAGTTAATTGGTGTAACATAGTTGCGGCGTTTCATCTCGTCGAACATGATTTGACAGTAGTCGGTGACAGAATAGTGAATTGTTGAAAACATAGTCGCACAATTTGTTCTCATCTCATCCTTCAAAAAAAATACAATTTAATTTGTCCCGGAATGCTTTTTCAATCGAATCAAACCTGCAGGAAGGGTGAACGGTCATCCAAAACGACATCGGAAAGATAACGGTGGGCAACTTCCAAAAGTGCTTCCTTTGGCCAGCGATCAAACCAGTCAATGGTAGTACAGTTGACTAAAGCTGGATACTGCCGAACTCGATGCCTGATAACAATCATACATACGTATTATTGCTGGAACTGATGAAAATTCTGTTTGGTCAGCCGGGGAGGCTTACCGGAAAGAATCTCCGATCGGACTCATGCACAAAATAACGTGGAGATTTGACTGGACGCGATCAATCAGAAACTTGAAAATTGATTCGTTAGTCTCTTGGTAGCCTGCTCGCAACGCCGCCTTCAAAATTGTATTCTTTACATCTTCAAACTCATCCGGTTTGTACAGATTCGGAACTTCTCCACTGCTCAATATGTTGTTGATATCCTCAAGGAATCCTTCATCCACGATCTAGTCATTTTTTGGAGAATACGTTTATGGAAAATTTGCTTTCGAAATTGTTTGTCGCTTTTTCGAAAATTACCTGCGTATCATTCATAATGAAACAACAGCTTTTATTGTCACAACCCGTTCGTCTGTAAATCTTTTTGATGTCTTCACGGAATTCTGGCTTTCTGTACCGCTTATTCACTTCAATTTCATATATTAGAAAGTCACAAATGTATGTCGCCAAACGACTCAAGGATTGGCGACCATGCCCACCTAAATCAGAAAATCAGTTTTTGTCGCCAATTTACTTCAATTTGGTGAATTTTTTTAATTTTGCAAACCAATTCCAACAACCAACATATTTCCTTTGGGCTGCGATACCACCCGGGCAATTCTAAAGAAATGGTACATTGATTTTCGTAGTTAATTATAAAATTTCTGTATAAATAAGCTACCGTGCAACATGTTCAATTGCTTCTCTGAAGAGGACGAGATTCATTGGAATGCAACCAGGCATGGCATTGTAAGATGGAAGTGCCGATTCCGTCATAAATCTCCGTACTGCTTTGAAATCTTTCAAATCCTCATAAACACGATTCGTGTTCAAAAAATCTCCGAAAATTGGAATAATTCTGTTTGGACAAACGCTTTGTAAAGTTTGGTCCAAATGAGTTCCCAATTTTTCAGCCAGGCATGTCAGCAGCCATTCCCGATCCCTGTAAACAAAATCATGAAAATACGAAAATCTAGTTACATTTTGGTTTCGAAAACGTGAAATTAGCACAACGTACGCGTCGTCCACGAGTCTGTCATAAAACACCCGACTCGACTCGTGGAACCAGAGCTTTGTGAATGAAATTTTTGTGTCCTGGTACTTTTTGTTTGATCGCAGTAATCCCTGGTATACCTGCAAAAAGAAACAAAATCAAGAATGGTTCAAACAACGTAAAAGACTTATTTACGATACCCTCGAAATATCCCTCAGATTGAATAGGTAATGAATCTGCAAACAGCGAATATTTTAATTACAAGATATTTGCAAAAAAGTCGTATGTTAATTGACTAGAAATTGTGGATACTTTGCTAGGTGTCGGAAGCATTTTTGCGGCCACAGAATTGTATAAATCAATGCAAGCCATTGTGACGGGTTCCGCTGTCAAATTGAATAAATGATTGAATTACAGTGACCTCAATCCAGTTTACGATTTTTGCTATCGGAAAATCAAACGAATTACGACGCTGTACCTAATGCTTTAACTTCGGGATCGAAATGTACGAGTTTCTGATTTAACATTGTACAGAAAATTCGTTTTATTTGGGCTTCCTCTGGGAACGTCATATTTATTACTGAAAATACGTTCTGAAGTCGGGGTGAGATCACAGTGCGCCTAAAACGAAAAATATTTTAACTTATGTTCAAAATTTTTGCAAACTTGCTGATATTTTTGCACTAGCTCAGAATGCACTTACCCGCCACCCGGAGGTCCCATTGCGGCCACCAAAAACATATTCTGGAAAATATTTTGTCATGAAATACAGTTTTGCAAATTGTGCAAGCCATTTCAAGCGCTAGAATTCTCACCGAAATTAGTTTTGCAGTCTGGGTTTGACGATCATACCAGAATTTGTAGTCCAGCCATTGCCTCACAAGTTCCAAAGGAGGTTGGGACCCGTAAACATCTTCAAGGAAGCGTTTCAACCTATTAATTATCTCCAAGAATACTTTCAAAAATATATCAAAAGTTTACCCTTCGCTGGCATATTTAAATCGTCCATGAATGTCAGAAGATTTTTTCCACCAGTAGGTGCAAATACACCTTTAGCACGTCTTTCTAATCGACTTTCAATGAAATTCTGGACATTGTTGGAGGTTGTCTGAAAAGTTGTGATTAATATTCATATAAAAAACTTTCAGGCCAAAATCTATTAATTATACTAAGATTCCAACTAGAATTCATACTTGACTGGACATGTTGATAGACAGAACTGTGTAAATATCTTGGTCTAGGCTCTGAAGAGCAGACTGGACAACCGAAGTCTTTCCTGCAAAAATTAGAATCCGTGAAGTTAACTTTGTAATATTTGCAAAGAGGAATATTTCACTAACCAGTTCCAACAGGGCCAACCACACAAACTGGATAGGAGTTCTTTAATAGATTTGAAAGTACATAGTTGTACCGAACGGTGTCCACCGTTGGGACCACAATTTTGAAAAACGGCATTCTACAAAGAAATGAATAAATTGTTGAATTTCTCGTTTTGCAATTACATATATCCAAGTTTTGCATTTACTCTTCGTCGTATTTCCAGTTTGCAGTAAGCATGGTGTCCCAATGAACTAAATTCCTCACTTTAGGATCTACGAAATAATCGTAGACGGTGTCTTTGGCTGGAAATATTGGGTCTGTTTCTCTCAAAAAACTGTCAATCTTCTTTCTTCCGTCCTCATCGACAGTGCAACAAACAGACCAAATAAGACTGCAATCATACATTAAAATTGATTTCATAATATGGGTGGTCATTATCATTGAAATAAACTCCCAGATCACCGGTAGCATTTTTTTACCTGAAAATGAAGAAATAGCGAACCATGATGTCAAAAGTGTTGTCATCTTTAGGATTTACTCCATTTTCCTTTGTTGCCAATGAATCCATGAGCCGAGTCAATGCAGTGACGAGATTCAGCTCAGTTGCTGCAACGACTTCTTTGCAATTTTCAGCTTTGAAATTCAGAGTAATTTCCAGGTAGGCGTTAATGTTCTTCCGATACTATTGAATTTGTAACAAAAATATCAGCAAAGAACGATCAACAGAAATTATTGAGTAATATTTCTCAAGTCTTACCTCTTCGGCTATTTTTGGTTTCTTTTGGCGACCCAACCAGGATTCTATAAATGGTTTCCAACCCAAGTCTTTGAAGTCATTGTAAACCATGCCACAGCGAGATACGGTTGCAGGAGAAGCGACTGTTTTTTAAAAATTTTATTAGGAAAGTTTGTCTAAATGTTTGCAAAAGTTATCAATCTGACCTGCTAAATTATCCACTTCAAAGAGAAGGGAAACTTGTTCGGGCATAGATATTCTTTCACTGTTGATAAGGGTCAGGATTTTGTTGTCATCCATGACACTGTTCACTGCAAAGTGAACATTTCGAATTAGTATTCCAAACCTGAACACGAGAAGTCTTTTTTAATGTTTGCAAACTTACTATTTTCAATCCACACCTAAACTCGGATGTTTGTGTAGAAAACAAGAAAATTTAGTACAAATATTCTAAGAATATTCGGAATAATTATTACAATAATAATTCGGAACAATAATGATACATACCGCGTCAACAGGACCCTGTAACCAACGAATGTATTACATTATTACTCAAACAATATATTATGTATATGTCCATATTATTTGTGAACAGAATCCACTTACGTCAAACAGCAGCCACTTCTGGTCTGGCCTCTCATCTTAAACATAAAATGTTATTAGCACAAGAATTGAGATTCTTATCATTTAATAATTTCAAACTATTTGGATCCGTTACCTGCGCATATAATTCGCATTATGGAAGAAATTACTCCATCCGCCCATTCGTTTGTGCTAAGGTCAAATTCTCCGTAAAGTTCTGCCAAATCCAAAGCTTTTGGATTGACTATATGCTCCTGAAATATGAAATCATAACGTAAGCACATTTTATGTACTTTCAACTACTGGGAAACTGAGGATTCAGTTGCTAACACTTACTTTCACTGCAACAAAGCCTGGCTCACCCTCTTTAGCCAGAAAGGTCATTGAATCTCTTAACGTTTTCCAAGTTACAGATTTTCCACTTCCTAGAGAGATTCGAGATATTTTGTGAAACTTTTTTCAACATATCGAAAGAAAGCTTAAAGTTTTTTTTAACTCACCAGTTCGACCAACAATCATAACAGAATGCCTTGAATTCTTGGTATTGTAAAGTTCCAAACACTTCAGAATAGCTTTCGCTGTAGGCTGCAAGAATAAATACGTTCAAAATAAACTACGAAAGCATTTTTAAAATTTTCAGTGCCATTTTAATAACCTGATAGCCAGAGAAAATGAGTTGATCCTTAATTGCTTTGAGGAGGATTCCGTAGTCAAATTTAGGTGGTTCTTCACCAGGAAATAGATCGCGAATAACTCCGCTGAAAAGTGGCACGTCGTCAGTTGTCAATCGAGGGATATTCATGTCACGCATTGCCAATATCAGAACCTGTTCCGACAAAGTAAAAAGTTAAATAAGCACCGAACTGGTCACATTTTTTCAAAAAATGCATTCTACCTCTGCATCTGTCATTGTTTGGCTCTGTCGTCGTTTCTGACCAGCATATCTCAAAAGAGCAACCTGGAAATATCGAATTGTTTTACGAAACATTGGTTTGAAAACGTCTGGATTTGCTCCAAGTTTGACCTACCATGCTGCGCAAACCAAAATCGTAGTGATCCTGTTTGCTTAGTTGCTGCTTGGCCAGTGAATACAAAGTATCGACTTTTCTGGCCAGAACACGAGTATCTCGGAAACCCTCACCAAAAAGTACAATCTCAGCAATCAAACTCGTATCCGGAACAATCATCTAAGCACAAATTTAATTTTTTCAGTTAGTTTAAGACGTTCCCAGAAATCAAGCAAAGTCAATAATTTTTGGACTTACAGATATCGGCCGGAACATTGCCTGCAAGTCAGAAATAGTTCGTCAATATCAATTATTAGAAAGTTGACAATATTGCAATGATTTATTCTAACGGTATTGACTATTTAATGTTTTCTCTGCTTACCTTAAGATTGTCTGGTAGCTCAGTTCGACCGGCTGAAAGTGTACAGATTCAGAATTCTTTTTCATTTAACTGAATCATGACGAATACAAGTTACTCGAATTTGATTGCAACTGACCATAACCGGGATTCATTGTAATGAAAATTCCAACAGACCACACTAGTTTTATGTCATAGCCTTCAAAGAAGAATCTTCTTTGGTTATTGGAGAGTGCCTGAAGAAAGGACAATAAGCAATTAAGTAAGGACAATGGGTAAGTAGGGATTTAACAATTAAGATCAATTAAGTACTGACTAACCTGAAGAATTGACATTATTTGTTGAGCAACCACAGACAATACTTCGATGTTAATTCTGGAAAAAAGAGTTTAATTAACGAAACTTAAAGAGTCGCTCAAATTCCTGTATGCAAATTGTGCAATTTCCTAATTGAGGTCAATTGATGCATCACCTGTTAAATTCCTGTTAAATTAAAATTTTAATTATTTATTAAATTAACGAAATTAAAAATTGAGCAACAAATTAGGAGGCACTCACATCAAAGCAGGCCCAGCATCCGCTTTGCGCCAAACCTAACAAATAATTGAAAAGGTCAACACTTAGAATTAAGAAGCTCGAGCGATATTGTTGAAGAAAGTTACCTGAGAACATTTTCCCCATGCTCTTATAGTCCAAACCTTCTGAACAATTTACTACAATTACAAAGACACCGAGTCCCTTCCCCAAATCTTTCGTAGTTTCAGTCTGATATAATTCAAAACAAAGAAAATAAATTTTGACATTTTATATTTGGACTTTATACTCCTTTGACTCAATTTACCTTTCCAGTCCCAGCAGGTCCTTTCGGACTTCCACCACGGTGAAGGAAGAGTGCAGTTGTTAAAGTTACATAGCATCTGAATTTGATTGCAAAGCGTAATGTTTTGTAATAATTCATAATAATACTGACTTAGTATTTTAATTTTGCGCAATCGTTACGAAATACCTGTCTGTGAGTGGAGTTACGACGAGCCGTCCACTGTTTCCAAGATACTCATAACCTGAATTTTTCAAAATTAAATGAAATTTTGCTGCTATACTGTTCGGCAATGATTTTACTCACCATATACAAAAAATGTATTTGTTTGGCGAGCCATGCAATCATTAACATCTTTTTCCCAATAGAATCTCAACTGCTGAAGCCATTCGAACGCATTCATATCTCGGCAATTAGATTTGTACATTTTGTCCACGACATCACGATTATGGATTTCAATAGTAACCATTGCTACTATTTTGAGTCGTTGGATTTTTGGAAGGGCCCCTCGAATTGCCACCGAGTACTTGTTCAAAATTTTGTTCAACTTCTTTCGAACTTTCTTGAGTGGATTCTTTACATGATGCATCTCAGCCAAATAAAGTGATCTCGTCACAGTTGTTGTCCACTGAATTTGTGCAGACGTGATTCCTGATTGTCCAGGCCATTCTTTAATCCATCTGTCTCGTCTGTTGAGATTCTTTCGAAGATCAGCTCGAGTTTTAATCAAAGCTTGCCTCAAAGATGTTCTCATATTTGCTTCGACCTCTGCCAGCCAATGTTCAACTGGACCGTCAATCGTAAATGGTTTGTTGAACTCAACATACTCGCCGTCCCCAGAGAGCATTCCTTGGCACTCATACTTCGACGCGTACGGAAGTTTAGTCAATTTTATTTTATGAATATTGTCGAAAAGTTTCTTCAAATGGGGTTGAACCATTTCTGGATTGCGAGAATTGCCCAAAATTTCAAGCAAGTCATCATTGGAAATAAAGTAGAATCTTGGGAAGGCTTGACGTTTCGCTTCAAGAAATATTTCTAGTGATTTTAGGATTATTTCAAGTCTATCTGACAAGTCCTTGAGTAGCGGAATCAATCCTTCCCGATGAGTTGCTGCTATGGCGAAACTGTCGGCTGCCATATTTTGTGTGATTTCTTTCCAACTCTCGTTGATTTCGTCAAAGTGTTTCGTTTCCTTTGGAAGTTGCTTTCGAATATCTTCGCCTAAATCACCAAATTTTATGTGAAACTCCAACTCTAGTCATTCTTACCTCTGTATTATAAACCTGACGAGCTTACCCATGAATATGTTCTCCAGATAAATGTATTGTCGCTGTACATTCAAGAATATTTCCAAAACGTCATTAATGAGCACCAAAGTCTTTTCCCAATACATCAACTCCTCTTCAAATGGCTTGGCAAATCTCGATCCTTTCATTGCTGATATGCTGACATTGTGATCCTCAAGATTTTGAATGAGGTCTTGAACAGATTTGAGTCTGTAGTGACCTTTGTCCTTGTACGTTACCATATCTAATTTTTGATCAACCCAAATCTCCCTGATCGTTCGGAGCGTGTTCTCAACGATCAATTCTTTCTGAGCTGTGGAAACAATCTCCATCTGAAAGAATCATCACATCACATTGAATTAATTTTGAGTGGTCCGTTCCAGCGTCTAATTATGGGAAAATGTCTTACAATTTCATCCGCATATTTCTCCATGCCGTAAGAAACAATAACGTCAAATGTAAAGTTGTCATCCTCTGGATCAAATACTGCTCCAATTGTTTCAAAGATGTGATTCCAATGACGTTCTCTCAAAGCATGGTTCTTAATTTCGTGAATTACTGGAATGGATCGTTTGAATATTTCCACACGATTCTTTGTGTACTCGATTATCTCCCAGTTCTTTTTCTAAAATGTTTGTAGCATTAGAATCAAAAATAATTGCGTTTCAAAATAATAGCCAGCCAACCTCTAATTCGATTGACAGTTTGACCAATTTCTTGTGTATGTGAGAGGCCACATCCTCCATATCACCAGTCTGCATTGTCTTAAATGGCTCAACTCGATATTCATCCCAATTGTAGTCCCATTCGTACACGATTTCCCACACAGACTCAAGTACAGCCAACTCTCCTTGAAAATTCCTCAGTTGCATATTTGGTGGAATGTCAATGTCGAATACGGCCAATGAGGTGAGTAATTCTTGTTCCTCGACCTTAAGTTCTTCCATTGTATTCCGATAGTCACCCAGTTGCTCCACTGCTTCGTCACTCGTGACATCTCCGGAATATGGCCCAAGTTCATTAAAATGTCTGACTAATTCTTGAACCTTCATTCTAAACTTTTCAGCCATTGCGATGAAAATTTTTCTGAGTCTCTCTTTGGCAGATTTGAGCATTAGTTCAATCTCCTTTAACTTTTGTTGGTAGTGATGCCACTCAACATTGAAATTGGCCACTCGTGATTTTGTGTAATCCCCAAGCTCGTATTCGTGTTTCTTTAGGCAGGCGAATCTCTCGAACATACCTGAAAGTAAACAAAATTGGTGTATTCCAAATCATTTGATCGAATCACATTTTTTAAAAGTATGCTGACCTGGAAATTCTTTCTCCTTGATAGGAATTTCTGCCACAACATTTCGAAACTTTTTAAAAACTGTAACCATTTCTGGGATAGTTTCTGGTGCTTTTGAAAATTTCTTGATATTTTCATTCATGTAATGATGAAAGCTGATAATTTTGTTGGAAGCAATTTCGTACAGAAGAGTACAAAGTCGTTCCTGCCAATGACGACAATGCTCCGCAATTGATTCTTTCACGGAAGTGCAGTCGAGAATGCAAAATACAATCGTCATGATGCTCTCTTGCGCCTGAACGATATTTGCAACTTCTGCATATCTTCCAATATCGGAGTCGTAGGCTTGTACCGTTGGGTTCAACTTTTCGTACTTTTCCATAAACGTTTCTTTGTTTACCTTTAGATTAAAATTTACACATTTTGAGAAAAATCTCTCTTAGCCTTTCACCTTAAAATTTACACTTACCTCCCAAACATCCCTGTACATGTCCCAAATTTCGCGATATTTGCGAACATGTGCCACACAATTGTTGACACCTTCTGCAATTTTAGCCTGTGTCCCTTGAGCTTCCTCATCTGTCGCCATCAAATGGCTAAATGTTGGGATATCAGCCTTCGGGTCATTCAAAAAGTTGATTACTCTCGGAAATGATTTCATGATGTAGCATATTTTGCCGTAAATTCCCAAAAGCATGTCTTTGACAACGGAAAGTGAAGGATTGAATTCCAGGCGAGTTTTGTTCAAAACGACATCCATTTTAAATATTGGAGGAGGTGGCCCACGCAATTCACCTCCGGCAACAGCTCTTCGCAAAATTTCCAAAGAACGTCGAATGTTGATGCACATGGCTTCTTTGACAACTTCGTCGATTGTTTCAAGATATTTGACCCATTGAATTTTAACATCTGCCCCATCGCCTCGAAACATTTCATAAACTGATCGTAGAATGAGGGTAATGTCTTTGTACTCGGCAGCGATCTTAAGAATTGCTCTCTCCCTGTGCTTCGTTTGGAAGTCATTAAACTCGAGTTTGTCGAAAACCCGGGTCGCGTCAACACGGACCATCAAATGACTGCTGATCTTTGTAGCCAGTTTTCCAATCTTGATATTTGCATTCTTATAGTCATTCGTGAAACCTTGAACTTTGTTTGCAGCCATTCGACAATCATTGATGTACGAATCAGAAACATCTACACACAACCAAACAACTTAGTTTATTGAGCAAAACTCCCATGCAACAATGTAAAACTTTGTTTTTACCAGATAGCCAAGTCAGTCTATGCATTCCAGGGTATATCTTGCGGTCCAACAGCTTTATTCTCTCTAGAAATTAGTTGACATTTGAGATTCATATGGTAGTTTAAGGAGAACTCTTATTTAATATACCTTTAAAAAGTGATCGCTCTTCTGCAGACAATGCGGCCACAATTCGATTGTAGTCTTTTACGACCAATAGCACAGTCTCCCGAAGATTGTGTAATCTGTCACCTTGCTGGTACACCGGTAATAAAACCAAAGGAATTTCGCGACCCAATCTTGACCTATTGATCCAAATATTGTGAAATCAGTGTTACGCAACAATTACGAAAATATTTGTACTGTTACCAAATTTCAGCTTCAGTAATGTGTCTGTGAATTATCTTGTCAAAGTTGACCTCGATCATTCCAAGTCGGTAAGTGCTGCGACACATTAGCGGAATTGCAAGTCTAGTAATCAAATCCTTATTTCCAAGATCTTTGACCCAAGCATTGTACATCTGATTTGAAAATTCTCCTAACGTTGCAGACAGAACTTTGTACTATAAAGTTATAAAATATTTGATATTACTTGAATGCTGAAGGTATTTAAGAGTATTGTGCAAGTTTAGTCAAATCTGTCGGACCTGTGCCACAACATCGTCACCCAAACCACATTCAGGAAGCCAAGAAGCCTTGTGCAAACATTCGTAGTTCAGGTCTACTCGTTGTTTCATGAACAAAGCCCAAGCTCCGCGTCCAGCAAAATGCGGATAAACCAATGGAAGTGGAAGAATATTTTTGGCGTAAATATTTTTGACTCGGATTGTGTCATCTTCAAAGAATTTATATAACTTGACAGTTAATTTGTCATAAGCTCGAGCAATAATGTCTCTCTGGTAAAATCTCTGGTAATAGAAAATTTCCAAAAGTTGACAGCAAGCTTCAATGTTGCTGAGAGAATCGAAAGTACTCATGAGAGCATTCTGGACCATCATCTCCATGTCCTTGACTGCTGTTCGAAATTCGATCATGTGCTCGTGCCAAGTAGCATTCTTGACTTGCAGAATTAAATGAGTGTAATTGTACAAAGTTTTGAGCTGACGATCAAACATTTTCTGGACTTCTTTCATGACTCTAGTAATGTCTGGAGCTCGTGTACCTGGATAAAGCGGTAATTCTTCTTGGAATCCTTCCACACGACGAGCGTAAAGACGTTGACAAACGCAAATTTCCAGGAGATCCCGGATTCTTTGGACAAAGGCGTCAACATGAGCGAAAATTTTGTCGTATTCTAAAAGCCATGCGGAATTTGAGTTCATCGAATGCATTTTTTGAGCTTCAAAATATTTCTTCTTCCAAACTGTCAGACAAGTTAAGCATTCTTGCAAAATTGTTTCGCTGGAGTCAATGTAGCCGTTGAAGACTCTTTCAACATCAATCACTGTCATGCACTTCATGATTAACTCGTTGCTGACTTTTCGAACAAGTCCATTCAATTTTTGACGTGTATTGTAAAATGGTGCGTTCAGCCAAATTACCCGAATCAGCCACAGAATGTTTTGCAATTGATCTGGAACGTCCTTCATTTTGGACTCGTGGATCTTTTGGCAAGGTTCTCGTAGTACGTTCAAATAGTGCAAATTCGAAATTGCCTCAGCCGAACCTTCCACGATTTCGGCAGCCACTGCATTGAATTGAGTCACGTACGGCGATTTTATAATCTGCAAAACATCTCTAACCATTCTGACTTGTTGTGACCTAATTTGAGTGGTTAGTCCAGCCAGATCAGCACATCTAGTTTCCCAGAACAAAATTTCGTCCAAAGGACCAGTCCAATCTTCTGTGTCCAGAATACTCTGATCGGACAAAACTTCCTTAATTTGACGAATCCAATGAATCATTGTATCTTCCAATCGAGCACAAAGTTCCTTGTCTCTGGACGCCACATCGACTGGCATATTCAAAACTTCTTTTGGAACATGAAGCATGGTTTGGTTTTGAAGTCGATGATGAGTTTCCGTCAGAGCCGAATTCAGTTTATTCAAGCTGGCAGAGAAATCATTCTTCACTGAATCTGGTATAACACCTTTTTCATAAAATATCGGAGTGTAGATATAGGAAAGCAGTGCTTGGAGAGACCCAAGATAACCCCCAGGAATATTTCCAAACACGCAGTCCTCAAAGAAATTATCGTTCGACAATTTAGTTGGCTTGACTTTTACAAAGTAGAAGAAATCAGGGGATTGATTTGCTTGAACTTCGTTCAAAACGATTAATCGTTCGGACCCCACGAACGGAGGTGGAGGGCCAAGAGGTTTGTCTTGTTCTAATTCTTTATCGAATCTTTTGAACGGATCGGTGGATTCTTCGACAGTCTCTGAAACCGAAACCGAAGGTTCAACACTCTCAATCACCTTCACGGTGTGAGTTTCTTGTTTATGAGATACATCTGATTGCTCATGATGTCCATGTCCATCTTTCTTTGTTTTTCCATCGTCTTCTTCTGCCGCCCATAACAATTTCTTTTCAACTTTCTTCTCTTCAATTTTGGAAAAAAATATTGTCACAACTTCAGTGCCCGAATCTTGGATAAAACGGAGGAGTGGAGCCTCAGTCCATTTGTTCCATCGTGTGTCATTTGTCCGGACGATTGAAATTAATTCTTTCATGCGATTGATCTAATTAGTTAATCAAGAAACAAATTGAAGCTTTCCCTGCAAATTAGAATGCAAAAGCAAGCAAGTATTACCAATTTCTGTTCTTTGACTCTGGCTTTGTGTTTTTGTCGCTTCTCAATATAAGACGCAACGTCATCATCAGTGTACTTTGGTCCAGTGTCAGTGATTTGACTTGGCCCTTCGTCCGATGCCCCAGATTTGACTTTCTTCTTCTTTTTCTTTTTGCCTTTCTTTTTCTTTCCCTTCCTTCTTTTCTTTTTAGAGCCAGATTTTGACTTTTTACCCTTTTTCCCTTTCTTTCCTTTCTTTTTACCACGGCCACGCGTGGTGGTAGTTCCCTCAGTACTTTCTCCAGTCGTGGTCTCACCAGCAGTCGTACTTTCTCCTCCTGTCGTTGTTTCAACTTGGCTTTCTCCGGCTTCCTTTTTCTCCTCTAGTTTTGAAGGAGCAATTGAGCCTCTCGGGACCGCTGAAACTTTGTCACTCTCAATTGGAGTAGTCATGTTTTAGTTAAATTATTTCTGTGTTTGTGAACTCGTTAAAATTGCAAATGCTTCGTTTGCTTCCGTCGAAGAATGCAGTGCTTTTTTCGTTGAGTCAAAAAGTTTTCGTGACAAGAACAGAAATTCTGATATGTTTGTTTAGTTTCGTTATTGACAAAACAAAATTATGGATTCCAGGACAACCTGAGGCAAGCAAAGGCTATTGTTACCCGAAATTTCACCTAGGCAACAAAGGACGATGGATGAGTAGCTGAGTAGGAATAGTACAGTGTTTATGCGGCTACTTTATACTCCGACGGACTGTGAATTTTAACAGTTAAAGATATTGATCAACGGTCTTCGTCTAATTCTGAAATCATGCCAATAATGTTTTCTGCCATTTTACAAGTCTAATATCAAAGCGGTTTTATTTCAAATTTAACTGTATTGAACAGTGGCTTCATAGATTGTAAAAATTTATTTCTAGGTGTAGTTTAGTTAGGAGCTTGCCAATCATTGCACCCAAATTCTGAATATTCTAGTAGTAATTTCATTTAATTAAGCCGGAACAATTTCTGACAAATGTTATTAGTGCAGTTGCATAGTAATTGCATTCATAAATATAATAGAAGTGCCGAGGAACTTTTCAGCTTTTCACGACTGGAATATTTACCACCTCAAATTTAGAACACAAACTTAAACATCAATCAGAGCTAGATATTTGGTGCTTTGCATGAAACAGCTTAGGACTACCATACAAAATCTAACTGCAAATTTCAGCAGCCTTATTCCAAACTCCACGTAAAATCGCCAGAAGAACTTGACGTTCTTTCAAATGGTATACTGTGAGGGGTACAAACAGCCGCAATTTGTGAAAAAATTATGTGTTAATACTAGAGCAGAGTAGATTGCAAGCCTTAAGTTTAATACTTCTTTGCAAGTCACCACTCAAGCTCACAGAATACGTCACCAGCTAATTCAGGCACTGTGATCGGACTCATTACAAATTCGAAAATGACAACAACAAATTCTAACATTCTAAACCCACAAGGGTTTTAGTCAAATACGTTCAAACTAAATACTAATACAAAACCTTTGGTATTTTTGGTAAACCCGACGAATATTTTAAAATCGAGTTAAAAATTAAAAACGAATTGACGAGCGTACTATTTGAAACACAAATGTGTATATGCATTGCGTGCATTACGTATAAAACTAATACAGGTTAAAATAAAACATCCCAAACCAAGAGACCAATAAAAATGGTAATCATGCAGTAAAATTAACACAGTGGTGAAGAGACTAGCACTAAACAGTGTACGGAATGTTTAATTTAATACAATACCCAGTTCAGCTAACTGAATACTTAATAAGATCAGGTGCATTTGAAAAATTATCCGTCATCATCCTTGCACAATTAGTTTGCAATGTTTGCTTAGGAAAATATTATATCAGCAATTATACGTATATGATTGCCACAGATGTAATTAAATTGACGTCATTCACTTCAATCAATCGGGTCCTTGCCGAAGTCGTTCTATGCTGACTGTACGCGTCTTCAAACTGCCGGCACCTGGAACCTACCGAGAACAACGAAATCAAACATTAAATTTCAGGTAAGACCACCAAATACTGCTGTGGACTGATCTAAAATGAACAACCATTCATTACAAAGATTTCCAAATTGTAAATACCAAATTTACCTGATCATTCAGTTTCCCGCTAAGGACCGAGAGGGAGTTTGCCCTTTTCATGCTGAAAACCACAACAATTCGTTTAAAATGTTAATTAAAGTCATGAATCAAGTCAGCGATTAAGGCAGTACATGTTGGATGCTTTAAGTAGCAATAACACAAGGTCAGCAATGTTGACTATTAGTGAATTTCATTAATTTTAAGAGAGAACCATCGTTCATGAGAATTCACTTGCTCTAGCAATGTTCGAATATAAAATCCAACATGTTCCACCTTAATCATTGTAGACTTAACTAAAAAGTGCAACAGAAATATTCCAACTTAATTCAGCTGTGTTACTCCGCAACCCAATAATCAAATGCATAATGAGAGCCAATTAAATCAACTCAGTAGTTCAAGCATCAAATTAGAAATGTAGCCGGACAAAATAAAATAGTAATTGCATTTTAAAGTATAAATCCAGCAAATGTATTGAAGCAGAATTTTAAGTGCCGCTTGCTCAGCCCTTTGCTCTGTTCAATGATTCAAAATTAATTATCGAATACCGTGCAAACTAGACCCATTCCAACTTATTTTTTAGCTTTAGCTTGAGGTTATCTACTGTGAGTGCATTACTAACCGTACACACAAATTGATCTCGCACAGATGTGATCATTGGGTTAAGGATTTTGGGAATTTATTGGATTAACGAACTTTTTAAGAAATCTGGCGAAACTAAGAATCGCTTCAGTGCTGCTCTCAAAAGCAAGCGTGTCAGTGAGTGTTCGAAAGATTAGAGTCCGGAGAAAGTTTTCTAGTTCTAGTTTTTTTTATTTTGATGACTTACATTAAATTTTCTTCTTTTTCAAATTCCGATTGGAAAATTCTTCTTGCTGAATTACGAATGGTGGCTCTCAACTTGGAAAACGAACCTGAGCGACGCATTTTCCCACACTGCATTTGTTACATCCAAGTTTTCCTCATTTTAGGCTCAAATCTTTCTAATTTTTAATCTTAAGCTAAGAAATGAAAGTGAAGGATGACTACTTAAGAACAACAATTATTCGTAATCTGCCTTACTAACAAGCAACTATCATGTGGACAATGAAACGAACCACGTGAAGACAGGGAAGTGAGGACTTCTGAAGTCAGAATTGAAACAACGTCAAATGCGAAGCTAAAGCAAAAGCAAGTTCAGCTGCAACTAGAAGTAGAGCTCATTTACTAATGAAAACTCCAATTAATGAGTCGTCAAATTTTTCAAATTTACAATGAGCAGATTATTGGGTGCTGCAAAATCTTGTAAATTCAAAATAATTAAAATCGAAATTAATGGGGGACAGTCAAAAAAATAACCTGAATGATTCAGGAATCGGTTAACATAAGCCATATTTTTAAGCCAACATGAACACAATTAGTTGAAGCAATTCAAAAACAAAAAAAAACTACGAAATTGTTTGTTTTAAAATTGAAAGCAACTAAGACTAAGATGAGCCCATCAAAAATTTGCAGCATTGCAACGCAATCAGCAATACGACGTGGCACAAGTCTTGGTTCGGTCAAACTTAGGAAATTCGGGATGCATTCCTTCGCAGTTACTACTTTCCAAACGAAGAAAACACATCAAAAACTTCACACTCTGCAATACTATCTTACAGAATAAAAAATAAAATAAAAATGTTGACCTTCTAGATGATGGCTTGGTGAAACTTCTAATTCCACAAAAATAATTACATTATAGCGATCCCGCAACACTTTGATCGTTAACACACTTTAGCTTCATCCTAGCTCAATATACAAACCAGTTCTTAATACCAAAACATTTATCCCCGGTTAAACTTTTTCAAAGGATTAATTTTTCCAGGTCACTCAGGAAGGGAAATGGGAAAGATGCAAATTATATTCGCTGTTTATATTATTTAAGAACAATCGCCATTTAAGTTTATATTCAATTGCAAAACATCTGGAAGAGAATGATTTTTTTTATTGACGTCAATCTCATCTAAAAGCACTTGATCAATTTAATTACGCCAGTCTCTAGTTTTCATTTAAAGGGGTAAGGCTAAAATTTTGGAGCAATAGCAATAATGCTTCAACTTTCAGTAAAAGATATATGTTGATTAATTACAATAATGATATTGATAGTCATTACTAATGTCGTCTCGAATGAAGTGACAACTTCTGAAGAACGTACCGGATATGAAGTGCTATGAGGTCATGCATAAGGCAATTATTGACTCGACTTCTTAGCACACTAGTAATTCTTCTAGGCATTGGGACGTTTTTTATAGAGAAATCTCACTTACAAAATATGTGAGATCTCACCTTACACATGTTACGTATTATTTTCATTTCACAATTATAAATTAACACTTCAAATCACATTAGCCGCGATCTACCTAGCTTATCTAACTAGGCCTCTGTAGGAACTACGAACTTCGAAAAGTTACAATTATTCTTAATTCCTTGGAAGCGTACTCGTAATACAAAAAGGCTTCTTGAGTGTATTTTTACTTTAAAATTAGAATTTCTTCACGAGTGAAGCCCGAGCACATTTAAAATCCTACTTTTTAGACCAGTCACGCGTTGAGTCTCCGGTCCGCTTTCCTCGCCTACGGTTCTCTGTACATTAAGTGACCCTAGGAGGGGGGAACCGCCTTGTTCTCGTGGTCCTGACGTTTGACCTGCCCTTTGCCCTACAGGTGTCGGAGGCTGAAATACATTTAACAAAGACCACCATCCAAATAAGTAGACACTCCTCAACGGTATGTCAGTAAAGCAAGTTATTTTTTAGTATTTCGACAAGTAGTTGGTAGTTTAAATTTTCCGAAATTACGCAAGTGAATGTTTAAGGAAGATGGAGTTATCACACGGATTGGAATTTAGTTATCACTATTGAAATTAAGCCAAAAAATCTCCGAAATGTTAGGAGAAACTCGCTTGCGTGCAAAGCAGACGCTAATCTCTTATCAAATTTGCCAAACCTAATTGATCGGCTAATCCAGTCCAGTGTAATTCCTAAATTTCTAGTACGGCAGGCAAGGCCGATACGATAATATTTTTAACACAGTACACAACTCTGTTCTCCTGATACATGATGTTTTATCTATTTAAAAGAATCACACTGCATTCCCTGCTGGTTTTGCAACTCTAAACCTTATTGCCTGGGACAATACCACAAACTCAAACGAGCAACCTTCCATTCTGTCAACACTAGATCAGAACCAACATTTTTAAATGGACAGGAATTCAAAGGTACGCATGGGACTCAAACAGCCAGGAATATCTCGCTTTCAAAAGTAATCAAAAGTATGGAACGGATTTTGACAAATAACTTTGCGTACGAACTACGAAAAATCTGAAATATAGATTCTAACTAAACTACGGAAGGCTTAAACCGTGGAATACGTGTACAGCCTAAAGCAAGTTTGAAATCAAACTAAACAGCTAAAGTAAGCTTCTAATTTACAGGGAAAAGAACGTGCAGAACAGCAAACTACTTCAAGAATTCACCAACGACTGCGAATGAAATTTTGGGTGGTCTTACCTCATCTGCAGGATCAAACTGCACCGAGTCAGTAAGGGATTCTCGAGACCCTCTCCGACTTCTATCACGGGATGTCTGAGGTGGCAAACTACGTCGTTTCTCCTGTGGTGTCAACATGCCTCCTCCCTCAGGGCCAAGTATCTGCGCCATCTTAGCTTGTTTGATAACGTCCATTGCCTTTTCGAAAGAAGGAAATTCAAATTTCATTTGAAATAAAATAAGAAATGGTCGAACAAAAAGTGAAAGCAAAAGTGAAAGTTCCAATACAGCCAATGCTATTGCTGCTACTATGAAATGTATAAAAGAACCCTCTTTCACGGCACACATACCTCTTTCCTAGAACGTGTAGCACATTCCTCAACCGTGTCTGCTGCTTCATATTTCCCTTGCCTTCGGTATAGGAAGCCCAAATTTTTCAAAGTCGTTGTAACGGTGGGTGAATCTACTTTCGCAGTTTTATGCCATCCGCCGTAGTCTCCAGAAGTTGAATCGTCTTTGTTTTGTAGTTTGTTTTCCTCTCTTTCTTCCGCGACTTGCCAAATCGGCTTATTATCACCTGTATAGTTCAAGCAAAAATGTACGACTGTCCTACTTACAAACTGAGAATTTTCAAATTACAACGAACCATCAATTGCACCGTATTCTCGTTCGTGTGCCCTTGTAAGAACTTGCTTGTACAATATTTCAGCTTCCTTGTATTTTCCTTGCTTCAGGTAACAAGATGCTAGGTTATTCTTGGTTTTAGCGACGTTGGGATCGTCAGGTCCAAGTTTCGATTCGTATATTTCTAGTGCTCTTCTGTAATACCGCTCCACTTCTTCATATTTTCCCTGTGAATAATTAAACAATTGCGGTTAGCACAAATTCAGGATATGAGTAAAAAGCATCATAATCCAAAAAGTACCTGGTTTTGGCAAAGTAAGGCCAAGTTATTAAGCTGTTTCGCAACGTCTGGATGATCTTTCCCAAGTACTTTTTCTCTGATCTCTAAGGCTCGTTTGCAAAGAGGCTCCGCATCCTTGTACTTTCCGCGTTTTCCGTAAAGCACAGCAAGATTGTTTAGTGTCGCCGCAACCTTGAATACAAAAATTATGTTGTACATGATATTGCTAATAAAGCCAACACGAGTGTTTGTGAAATGCTAAATGTGTAGAGTAGTCTGAAGGTGCTAGCTAACTTTTGCTGAATGCTAAAATAAACGCGAAGAGAGATAGGGGGTGATGACCATACACAAGTGCATGTGAATTGATGAACATACACAAGTGCATGTGAATTGATGAACACACGTAACTGCATGGATGTGCATGAAAGTGTACGGAGTAGAGCACAGCCGAGTAAATAATTCTGGCTCTTTATTGAA
>JAQGCM010000704.1:0-21415 GCA_034699705.1 Hymenaphorura dentifera
CATATTTAAAACTTGAGCACAGAGAATATGTACTCCTGCCTATTTAGGATGTGCAATATATCGCAAGATTCTGTCGGTCAAGTATTGCAGAAAAACTCGATTTGATTGATCTGATTTTCAAGTTATTTTGCAATCAAATTTTGCAAAGTACTAGAAGTGCGATGCGAACAGCGCTCTAGTAAACAGCAAACTGAGTCATCAAAACTTAAATAGAATTTTGCAGTTTGCAGGCGTAGTTCAGTGACTCAGACTCAGACCAAGACCTTGATATTTTTTGCGTTTAGACCCAGCCCAGACCAGATTAGCAATACTCGCGAAATCCATGAGTAACGTGTGCACGACTTTAGTCTGCACATTGCAGTGTGCTGAAGTGCGAGCAAAAACCACATCTCTGTTATATTGTGTTTTGCTTTGCTATAAGCCCAACTACGAATTGCATCATCTGAAAATTTTTGCAATTCTCTTCTTCCACTTTAGTCCGAGTTGCACTAAATTCTCAATTGTCGCACAAATGGGAAATTCTGCGTCGTATTCTCCAAAAAATCTGAAGGTAATTTTCAAAGAACTCGTTGTAATTTGAGAAAATATTGACAAACAATTTAATATTTAAACCTGAAATTGAACAGGACAAAAACAATGTCTCAAGACAAAAACTAGACGAAGATGAAAACTGTGAAGAGTCTGCAAGTGCTCAAACCTTGGCATTGACCTCTCTCTTCAACAACAAATTCCTCGTTGACCAAAATGTGTGCACAATTTCAATCTTGACGCAAGGAATCCACGCATTCCTCGTCATTGAATCATGTGTTCCAGTTCCGGAATCATCTCCTGCTCCTAATTCCATAAAACTTCAAAGAATTGTAACCCGAGCAGATTTTCACCCCAAACCTGGCGCCAACATTTTGCTTGGACAAGGTGAAGTCAGAATAAATGTGATTAGCGAAAATCTAGCTGCAGGAATTCCTGTTGAAGAAACTGAGGATTTTCAAAAATATTGCGTTGGAGACACCAAAAAATATCCATGCTGGCAAAAAAGCGCAGATTTGGGACAAAAATTGTTGGACGTTATAAGTGAAGAGCACAAAATTCAAGGAACAAATTATTCAGTGTCTGGTGAGTCGAGTGGATCAAGTATACAGGGACCAGCGGATGGAGAGTGTCATAATTGTATCAGTTGGTGTCAAAGAATGTTGCAAAAAGTTGGAATTAATGCTGGGTCCGATGATTTTGCTCTACTTAAAATCCCACACACAATTGTCAACAAACTTTACAATTCTGCCAATTAATTAAGGAGTGAAATGACGTGCCAAATTCCAAACTAGAAAAGTAAAATTCGTGCGGTTCTCACATGTTGAACCTTGAAGATAAAATTCACTGTTTTAACTGTTTTAACGTATGTATTTATGAGATCTGAAATTTTCTAAATTGAATAAAACAAACCATAATTTCTAAAAAGCCAAAAATCTTGGACTGGCGAAGAATCAAAATCTGGATATTCAGGGCGAGGAATGCTCCGTTGGTATTCAAGATTCATTTTTTTTTCGCAAAAGCAATTCTAATGAACTCTTTGTATTTATTGTACTGAAATGGATGAAATGACGAATCGGGACAATATTTAAGTAAATTAGAATTACTAATAATTGGTGACTTTTGAAATTTACTCGTTGAGTTTAATTTTGCTCAGAGTTTGAAAATTTCGATAATAAACAACAACACGCATTTTCAAGTTACTGTTGAAGTTTGCCTGCGCTCAAGACTGGTCTTCTTCATCCGACTGTTTCGTTGTTTTTTTCTCAAAATGTTTCGGATCATCACAGCGGCCATGGCTTTTAATTTTCACTAAAAACCAAATTCGCCAAAATTCATTGAGTCGTCAATTTATACAAAAAGAATGGCAGCAATGTGCTTATTGTTATACTTACGCCCGATAATTTTTTTGGCAGCACATCTAAGCGCACACTTATTCCCATAAGTTAGGCCATTGGTTCCACAAACGTGTCGAAGTTTCTTATTGTCGCAGCCGCAACCAGGAACAACGAAGGACACTGGAAAAGCCATCGATGCAATATCGAAATACAAATTTAATTAAAAATTTAAATTAGATTCGATGAGTAAATATTTTTCCAGCTCCAGCACCATCATACCTCGGATTCGACCTCTCAACCTGGTAATCTTTTTTGAATTGGTGGCAGTGGCCGATTCGGTAGTTGTAGTTGGTTGTGCAGCTGCTGGGTGGAGATCGACATTCGTCGTATTCTTATTCTTGCACGGCACTTGCCTTACTGATTTTGAATCAAAAATATTACAAGTAAAGGTCTGGTAAAGTTGATCACTTAAGCTAATCCGAGTGTAGTGGAATAAAATTGTTTTATTAGCTTGCTCACATTTCGGGTCGATTTTTTGTTCACACTTCAAAAGGCACAGACTTTTGTATTCCTTAGAGTTACTTCCGCAAATCACATTCTGCTCTTCGTGAAGGCACTTGCATTTCAAAAGTTCTAAATTTTTTTAAAAGCAAAGTATTTATAAATACGCCTTATTTTTAAATTTAAAGTTCTAAATTTTTTTAAAAGCAAAGTATTTATAAATACGCCTTATTTTTAAATTTAAAGTTCAAAATTTCAATTACTTCGATCCTCTTCACTTGCACTCTCAGCGCTATGTTCCTCTGATGTGTGCTGAGAAGCTGAGATAAATTTTTGGGCACAGATTGCCACCAAAAATAGAAGAATTGTTAGCTGTTTTACCATGATTATGTTAGGTTGTATTACTGATTGCCACACACAGTGTTGTGTTGAATAAGGTCAATATAGCTTGTGATTTTAATAGGGTCAAGCACTCGGCAAACTGTTTGCTGACCAGCACTTCCTGTTTTCGACTCTGAAAAAAATCCAGGTCATCTTTTACACAATAGCTTCACGTTCTCTAAAAACGAAATAGTCAAGCAGCAAAAAGTTTCTGTAGATTCAGAGCATAAGAGTTTGAAGAAATTCATCTCGCAAAATAATATCGATTTTGTTTGCAGCAAAAATAAACGTAATAGTAATAGTAATTACTGCGAATAAAAATGGTGTAAATCAAACGTATTTTGCAAGACTTTTGAATTGATATAACTTTGAAATCGTCAAAATATTTGCATTGCATTAGATTTTCACCCTTTGTTTCATTACAATTTTCTTTGCAGTAAAGTTTTTTTTTGCTGAATTTCATAAAGATACCTTTTGGATACTTAAGGCGAGCAAAGCATCACTGACAACTTGCTTTCGAAAACTAATCGCTCAAGTCCCTCAGGAGCTGTGCAAATTATGCAATGCTCGAATCTAATAATTGTCAGCTTGGGTTAAACTTTGTTTTGTGGAATTTTGTCGTCATTCCCATTTGCAAACCGAACTCGTTCACCATTGCATTGCTGAGGGATTTGGATATACAAATATTATTCGAAATAATTGTAATAAAATTCCGTAGAGTATTGGAAACGCGTTTCAAAATTGCAATTCAAGAACCTTGTCTGCGAATTATCATTTATGTTCCGAGACCAACCAAATGTCAAAGGTAAAAGCATTTAATTTTATGCATTTTTTTCATCTTTTGAACGGAATGATTCGGAACTTAAGCTCTGTAAATTACGCTTCGAGTCGCCATAACGATATCGAGTTTTATTTATTGACAATACAAATTAAAAATGGCCAGATTTTTTAAGATTTCAATTTCTAATTTGGATTTAAAAAATTAGTACTACGTCCTAAGTACAAGAAAAAACGAATAATTCTCGGAGACATAACATACATAATCACGATTTTGTTTAAACAATAAAATTTTTGCACATTAACACTTGTATCGAAATGTTTATCTTTGGTGAAGAAGAATCAAAATTTCTTGAGATTCCTGCAGAAGTAAGTTGGCGATTTCAACAGCTCAAAACATTAGTAGACTTTAAAAAGCTTAAAAACTCGATTATCTTTTTGTTTCAAGGTATTGAACCATGTATTCCAATTTCTGACTATTTCCGAAAAGAAGATTGCACGATTTGTCTGCCGACGCTGGTGTCTGACTCTAGACGAGCCCCATTTCCACAACTATGTTTTCAATCCGAAAATTGGCTATCAATTGTACCATGAAAATGATTTGCTAAGCTACGTTTGGAACTCAACCCAGACCATGGAGCACTTCACTTTGTTCAACGTGACCAAAACGTTTCCTTCGATGACCTCAACCCGAAACAAATTTCCAATTATTCGAAACGCAACAATCGGAGAAATAAATTCTTCGCAGAATTTGATTACGTTCTTTCAATATGGCTGCGAATTCATCGAGTCCCTTGCTCTGAACACGGAATGCTTAGCAAGTTTGAAACGCTTCCAATTTTCTCGCACGATTCCAGCCATTAAATGGAATAATCTTTGTTCTTTGGAACTAAACGTATGTAAAGTGAACAGTGAACATAAATATTAATTGTAGGCAGCTGATCATAAATTTTAAATTATAGAAAATGGTCCACCAACGGTGTTCGCCGGATTCGTCCTTTCGGCGACACATCATCGCACTTTCCCAGTTTTTAAAGCTTGCAAAAATTCCTCAGTTGGCAAAACTTTCAGTACAACGCGGCACCCCGTATTCAGATCGCTATAATTTGGAGCTCATTATACCAATGTTTTACGAATTGTACGGGTTTATTGGGCGCCATACTACGACGTTGAAACACTTGGAGCTTATTTCGGAGTTAGATGCAGATATTCCTAACCTGGAAATCTCGACTGAGTTACAAGAAAAAATTCTACAGAACCTGAAACTTGAGACCTTTGCACACACTAACTCCAAATATGGAATACCCGGTATCAATTTGGGTAATTAAATTAAACTTAAACAACATTAGACGCGAAACATTATTTATTGAAAATTGATAATTTTTTATATACGTATTTCAGTACTTCCGTGTCTATTCTTAGCTGGGACGCTCAAGAAATTGAAGTGTGGGACCTTGTGGACTCGAACCATTGGCGAATCGTGGCGTTCCAATCAACGGCTGGAAAACGTCATTTGCAAGAACGCAAACACACTTTTAAACTTGGACATTACGCTACAATATATAAACATGAATTGCCTCCGCTCATGTACGAGCTTGGAATGCCTTGCTTGCGATATGTTCGGACGTATTAAGTCCAAGGAAGTCCCAGTCATCCCAAGCTTAAAACAATTGCGAATCTGCTTAGAAAGAAATGGTAGCCCTGTACGTGACTTTGTTGCTTGGGTTTTGCAACATTTCGAGAACATTGAAATAATCAAAATCCAACTATGCTTTGAGAGCAATCCGGATTTTGGCGAACCTGAAATACTTTGGAGACTCATGAGTTTGCCTCACATTTGTGAAATCTACTTGCTTGGAATGAAGGGTAAAAATGTGAACAGTTTTTGTCTTCAAAACCCGGAAGTTGTGAAGATAACTAGCGGCGAAAATCCTCGTTGGTGTCCTGAACAACTTGGAGGACTGATTCAGAAGAATGGTAGTTGGTGTTTCCAATTGAATTATCCATTAGTTCATCGAGAGGAGTACGACCTTCCGCGGTATTTGTATAGTTACGAACAAAGATTTTATTACAATTATTATAATTATTGATTACCTCAATAATCTCGGAACAAACTTGAAAACTTTCCAACGTGCCAGCATTTCATAAACGTTCAGTTGTAATTTTCTCATTCCAAATGTTCTAAATTTCTTTGCAATAGGCAAATTCTGGAAGCGGAAGTACGAAAGAATTATAATACTTGCTTATTTTCTCGCATCAGAGCTCATTGTGAGCATCGGCCGCTTCACTCTTACATCAATTGCTTAAAACTTAGCTAAAGAATCAATAAATATTCGTGCAAACTACAATTAAGATATTTCTACTATTGCTACATGCATAAATGCCAGGTTGAAGATAATATTTGATCAACATAAACAAAACTCGATAACGGTTCGTTTGCGTAAAATTTAAATTTATGGAGATTAAGGAATTTTCTTTTTCGGGAGTTGGATGCCAAGTATTCGAATTAATTGTACTGGAATTCAGTAGAATATTGAAAACGAATTTCAAAATTAAATCAAGAAACTTGTCTGCCAGTTATCATTGATGTTGCAAGTTGCAAGTGATTCAACGTTGCTTATAGTAAAGCGGGTTAAATAGTGCCAGAGACAACCAAATGTCAAAGGCTAAAGCGTTGATGTCATACTTTTTAGGCTGTGAACGGAAGTTCGGAACTTAGGCAGGCTCAATAAATTGTGCTTTCTCGAGTCGCCATGAAGAAATTATTGATTTTTAACGAGTTGTTGTTATTTACGTTTCAAAATTCAAATTGTCAGGATTTTTTAACTATTCTGTTTTAAAAAGTTAGTACTAGATGACTAGATCCTGGATTTCTTCCAAAGTAGTGTAGTCTGAAATCCGATTTTGTTTAAGCAATAAACCTATTCCTTCTTAACTTTGCATCAAAATGTTTATCTTTGGCGAAGAAGAGTCAAAATTTCTTGGTATACCGACCGAAGTAAGACCTGACGATTTCAATAGATCAAAACATTAGTTGACTTTCTAAAGCCTAAAAAATTGTTTTTTTTTTGTTTCAAGGTATTGAACCATGTATTCCAATTTCTGACTATTTCCGAAAAGAAGATTGCACGATTTGTCTGCCGACGCTGGTGTCTAACTCTAGACGAGCCCAAATTCCACAACTATGTCTTCAATCCGAGAATTGGTAATGAGTACAATGAAAATGATTTGTTACTCTACGTTTGGAACTCAACCCAGACCATGGAGCACTTCACTCTGTTCAACGTGATCAAAACGTTTCCTTCGATGACCTCAACTCGCAACAAATTTCCAATAATTCGAAATGCGACACTCGGTGAAGGGAATTCTTGGCAGAATTTGATTACTTTCTTTCAATATGGCTGCGAATTCATGGAGTCCCTTGCTTTGAAGACGGAATGCTTAGCAAGAATGAAACGTTTTCAATTCTCTCGCACGATTCCAGCCATTAAATGGAATCACCTTTGTTCTTTGGAACTAAACGTATGTTCAGTTTATGAAGAGTCAAAAAATGTAATTGTAGGTAGCTTCAAGTTAACCATAAATGTTAAATTATAGGAACAGGTCAGGAATCTGGGTTGGCGTTGGCAGAATCGACGCAGGCAGACGTCCTTTCGACGACATATCATCGCACTTTCCCAGTTTTTAAAGCTGGCAAAAATTCCTCGGTTGGCAAAACTTTCAATGCATCGCGGAACCCCGTTTTCAGATACCTATAATCTGGAGCTACTTGGGCCAATGTTTTACGAACTGTACGGATTTATTGGGCGCCATACTTTGACGTTAAAACACTTGAAGCTTGGTATTTCACAGTTGCCTGCAGATGTTCCTGAACTGGAAATCTCGAATGAGATTCAGGGACAAATTTTGCGTAATCTGAAGCTTGAGACGTTTGAATACACTTCCTACGATTATGGAATGCCAGGCATCAACTTGAGTGATTAAATTAAACTTAAACCTCACTAACTATCGAAGGCTTTGGAAACTACTAATTTGTTTTAAATATTTCAGTACTTCCGTGTCTATTTTTATCCGGGACACTTAAGAAATTGAAGTGTGGGACCTTATGGAAAAATTTCCTCGACGGTAACCCGTGGGATTCCAATCAACGGCTTGAGAACGTCATTTTGAATAACGCAAACACACTTTTCGACTTGGACATTAGGCGACAATATATAGACATGAATTGTCTCAGCTCATCTAAGAGCCTGGAATGCCTTGCCTGTGGTTCATTTGGACGTTTAAAGGCCAAGGAGTTTCCACCCATCCGAAGCTTGAAACAACTGCAAATCTACGTGACAAAAGAGTGTGGCTCTGTGCGTGATTTTGTTCCTTGGATTTTACAACGTTTCGAGAACATTAAAATACTCAAAATCCAACTATACCATCTACGCAATTCTGATTTTGACGAACCAGAAACACTTCGGAGACTGATGAACTTACCACGAATTTGTGAAATCTACTTGCTTAGAATGACGGGTAAAAATGCGAACAATTTTTGTCTTCAAAATCCGGAAGTTGTGAAGGTAACTAGTAGCGAAAATCCGCTTTGGTGTCCTGAGCAACTTGGAGGTCTGATTCAGAAGAATGGTAGTTGGATTTTCCAACTCAATTATCCATTAGTTCGTCGAGAGGAGTACGATCTTCCGCGATATTTGTATAGTTACGAGCAAAGAATCTATTGCATGTGAATTTCCTTAACAATCTATCGAGAAACTTAAAACTTTTCAAATAAACTTTTCATTGCTGTCTTCTCATCCGCTAATGTTTGAAATTTCATTGGAGTAGGTTAGAAGCTGGAAAACGCAAGCAGTTAAGAATTATACTAGCTTGTTATCACACATCAGATCGATCAGTGCGGCATTTCGCAAAATTATAGCTCCGATGTTGTTAAAAGACTAATAAAAAACAAACAAGCACCGATAGTGCAAATTGTAGCTTTGGTTGGTAGAATCCTTTCACTTGACGACTGTCAAGGTCAAAGAAGCAAATGCAATTGGCACCTGGTTATGGGGATGCGGGCTGCGTTTTAAGAGGCAGCTGATAAGTGATAAGGTCGGTTTTTATCGGTTTCACTTTTGTGCTTCACAATCTCCGGCAATTACCTCTTAAATTTTAGCTCGAATCGTTGTAGTTTTCAGTTTTTTACTTTTCAGTCGAGTCAAGAATAAATCTGAATGTTTAAAAATAATTATCGATTCATCAGCTGAAATTTTCTGAAATGGGTTCAAAAGGTACCATTTGCTATCAAAATTTGCAATTACAATTTTCGCTTTTAAAATTATACATAAATTTAAAATACCGGTAAGTACTTGTGATCTTAATGTGATTACAACGTAATTAGGGCTAAGCCAAGACAAGTACAGAAGAAGAGTTAGTGTGCTAAAATAGTTTCACGTTTTCAATTTTTGCAATTTTGTAGCCTATTTGCAAATTTTGCCCCCTTTTCGGAATTTTGTCACAGTTGTCACTTCTCAAGACGTCCATTGGATCGTGAGCATCATGTACGAAGCTGGGCCCTTAGTTGAACAAAGAGAAATGTTTGGCTTGGCTCTGGGACTCACAATGTCAGATTTAACTGACATGAAAAGAAGGGTAGACCTTGACCATTCTGGAACTCTTGGATACTTTGCACTTGTCATAAATAAATGGACACTTTTGAATCCAATGGAAGCAACAATAGCCAAATTGATCGAAATTTTGAGGCAAAATCATTTCAATGCAACTGCAGGTATGTAGAAAAAAATATTATGTATGTATTGAACCATGAAAAAGTTTGATAATAATGAAATTCTCTGACAAAAACAGACAAAATCGAAAAAGTCCAACACAATCCTCCAATTTTATCATCAAGTTTTGATCCAAGCACTTATTCTTCAAAAGACTTGACCAAAATTGTCACAAAAAATTATGAAAAGATGCTTGACAATATTGTTGACGCAAATGCTCCAGCAGAATATTTGGCAGTCCTCTCTGACCTCAATAAGACGCTGACCCTTTGGACTCGAATTCAAGATCAAGTTGACCAAATAATTTTGTATACGAAATTGGAAAAAATTTATGAAGAAATCAAGAAGGGAACAAAGCACATTTCCGGCGTTTCACTTCCGGCCCAAGCGAATGAAGAATTGCTGACCGGATGCTTCACCTTTCATGAAATTCAATGGAATCACTACAAGGGGAGTACTAACTATCCGAGTATCTTTGAAATGGCTGGGCGTGTTATTGATTTAGCCGCAGAGCTCAACAAACCAGACAAAATTTTGGAAATGATTGGCCATTTGAACAGAATTTTGAAAAGGAGCAAAATGGACAGTACGATTTTGGCTAGACTAAGAGCGGCGGACTACCAGACAGAAACAAGATTTCCAGTTTCCCGGGCCAAAAGTTCTCTTCTGATCGGCACAGGGAACATCATTTTCAAAATTTCAGGACATCCCAATTCCCAGCCAATTAAAAGCGAAATGATTCAATGTGCACTTCAAATGTACAAGTTAAGAGCAGAGTTTACAGATCATTGCATTGTGAGTTTTTGCGATGCTGCTGTGCGAATATTGAACTGCTTCACAAGTTTTGCTACCGTTGATTTGGCTGGGATTCAAGAATTTGTGAGTCTCTTTAGATCATGGCTGGCAAAATTACCGTCCAAAATTCATTTTGATGAGGATTGGTATTCCTTCTCGTTGGTCCCGTTGACGTTGTTTCTCTACATTGCGAAACATCCAAGTTGCTCATCAATTGCCAACAACTTGATTGAAGAATCGATTGCAATTCACAAACTTGGAGTTGAGTACCTCAGCAAGAACAAATACAAGAGTGAAGAGATTGGAAAAATTGCTGGAGCGCTCTACTTTCAATTGGCTTTGTTGAAAAAAGAGAACGAAATACAAGAATTTAAGGAATACTGCAAAACTGTTTTGCCCGATTTTAATAGTTTTACGGATCGAGCCTACAAAGAAGTTTTGAACAAACTCACAAAGATAAGAAAAGAACTAGGGTTGGAGCTGGAATTGGAACTGGAAGGGTTTGGTATAAACTAAATGCAAAATGTTCGAGTAGTTAACGTCGGGTATTAATATGTACTAAATTAACAAGATTGACAGGAAATGGGACATATTAAAAAGTTTGATGATTAAATTTAAACGTATCTATTGCGAAATAAAATTTATTGAATACTGTACACATCATTTGAACTAACAACATTACCAAAAATCCGTAGAAAGAACTCTGACATGAGTCCAGTCAAACTTATTCTTTCCAACCCCTTATTAATTGCAAATCGCATAAAAACACTAGCAAAAGTTTGAAATTGCTAATCCAAATCGTTAGAGAAGAGTGAAGCAATACTGCAATACCAAATTGTCACAAAAATTGAAAACGTCCCCATCTGATCCCACACATCTTAATTCTTAAGTAAAGAATACAAAATGTTATCATAAACATTTGATTCCGAATCTGAGCAAAGTTGAGGAAGTGTGGTTGTCATGGAGACCGAGCAAGTCAAACAAGTTTTGTTTTATGTGTTAAAGTCGCGCGAGAAGCAAAATTGAGATTTGCTGCTGCTGCTGGAGTTGGACCAGGATTTCTTAAAATTTTGCAGTCATTACTTTCTCCTCAAGTCGCTTACACCTTCATCGTCACTCTCTCCCCAGATCCCCCATGGCTTTAGTTCGCTTCTCCGGGTCTCGAACCCTCCTTTTCCGCAATTTCCACTTCTACAAGGTCAGAATTTTCACGATACCCGTATTGTCTCTTTAATTTTTTTTCTGCCGAAGATGCTTACTCTAAGGTCTAAGGTTTGATCTTCAGTCTGGCTTACGAGGGTCGTACATGGATGCTTTTCTCTTGCTTTACAGTTTGAAAAATTTAGCACTAGGATTGTCCTTATGTCCACTCACTCTACTATTCCACCAAAAGGCCCAGACTCAGATTCGCCGTAATGTCGTATATTCTTCTAATTTGCTTTCAACCATTTTGCAAATAATTTGTTTCTTAACTATAGATCCCCAAAGAAGAAAGTAGATTTTGCTAGAATTGGGAGTTTGCTTACTTGTCTCGGATTTGTCTACGCCTTCAAGGCTTATGATGAAGGGAGATTATCGTTTGCTAAACAGCAGAACTGGATTTACAGACAGCTCGGGTGGCAAGAGCTACCGGTTACAGAAAAAGTGAGGAAGCCAAAGAAGTCAAAGTCCGATGTTTCTAAGCCTGGCCCTGAAACACGGTAAGACTTTCTGACTCTTTCAATGAAATAGGCTTCTGACTATCAATCAGTGATTTTGTTGTTGAGAATTTACTTATTCGCGGTTACTGTAAAAAAAAATAGGGCCAGCTCTGCTGGGAAGGACAACGTCAATGAAGGGGAGCTGCCTGCTTTTGCAAATCAGGAATTGGAGAAAGCGTTGAAGGATGCTAAGCTGACGGCAATGGAGTCTACCGTAGCTGCTCTTCAGGCAAGCACTATTTACACCTGAACTAATTTAAATTATATTCAAATTCAGCTGATATTTAAATGCAAATTTTTCGGCTACTTGAATTTTCAGGCATATTGTGACGCATCCAAAATGATCAAATCATTTTTGGATAAGGCTTATTATGCGGTCGAGGAAGAAAGCATACGCATGGAATTTTCACGTTTCAATGAAGTGTGGTTGGACGTTGTCGAAACGCTTCTAAAACGCTGCGAAATGGTATTTGACTTGGCCGTTAATTTAGATGAATCCAAATATATCTGAAAATTTGGCAGGTAAAAGCTGCCAATGAAAAAGCTCAGCGCGCTTCGGAATTGCTTTGCCGTCTTCGCCAGACTATTGAAAACGGAAAAAGTTGCCAGTTCACTAAATCCAATCCTCTGCTGGTCTCTGCTGAGCAAGCCGTTTTCTGTGCTGAACGTGAGTTGTTGAACGCCAAAGCTCGTATGGATTCTATTCAAAATGAGTCTCGTTTGGTTGAACAATTCCGCAAGTTTGTGGATGACTTTCGTCGTCTTTTGAAGGTGAAACTTTAAACGGTTTAATTATTAATTACACAATTCAAGCAATGAAAAATGCATCATTGTTGTTTCACATCTTTTCTTCTTTTTCCATAAAAGTCTGAAGTCGAGTTTGCGGTAACTGGAAAGCACAAGTGCACGCAGATATCGGACACTTTGTCCAATATCGAGCAGGACATTCTTTTTGAAAAATACCGGAAGAGCTTCTTGTGCATTCAAGCGGAGCTGTCTAAAAGCAGTCAGTCTTGTAACGGGGAAGAGACTTCCGAAGCAACAAAAGTATTACCAGTCAAATTGATAACGTCTTCACTCCTACTATGTGTTTCGTATTTCTTGAATTGGATCGAGTTGTAATCTCGTAATTTAAAAACAAAGTTAGGACTGAGACTGACAACTTACACCTGTACCTTTGATGATGTATAAATTCTGACAACCTGCTGGGCAACATTGTGATTGTGACTAACAAATCAAAACAAATAAACCATACACTCCTTGTGATTTAATTTTATACTTGTTTTGATAGATGGCCTTTGTTATTTTCGAATGCTTTGTGGAAAGCTGTAAAAAGCTTTGCATTAAAAGACAAAGCCAAATTTTTATCAACTTAGAATTTTAGGAAATTGTGAACGTATTGCATTATCAGTAACACTTGAATCAATTTGTGCTGTGCTAACCAAGGTTTGCGCGTCGAAGACTTGGTCGCGGGCTGGAATTCAACATGCACATATGTACGATTTACGATATGTCATGCCTTTTGGTTTGGCGAAAGTGCCGAAGTCGTTATGTGACTCAAATAAAATTGACGGTCTGGTCAACCTCACAGGTCTCTAATAAAAATTTATAAATTTCAAACGTCAATTTTGATTTTTGTGCAGGTTTTCCCAAGCAAATGTCAAGTGTCCCAGGATATTGCCTGAAATGGGCAGTCTTTATTCAAGAAACCAGAATGAATACACGATTTGTTAGACTATATTTATGAGTCTTCGAAACATTTCGCTAATTCAAGAATAAGCAATTTAAAAAGTAAATTTCTAATAAGAATGCCAATAATTTCAAAATCACTTGACCTTCTGATAAGCAGAAAGAATATAATTTTCCAATTTTTCCGAGCAGAAATTCAACTTCATTGCATTATTTTTACAAGGACTTGAAGACTAGTGATAAAATAGAAACTGCAGCAATCAAAATTGCTGACGAGGCTGTGGTCAAAGCACCTGCGCTTTTGCAAGTGTGACCGACTAGTTCGGTGCCCTTTACGCACGCACATCTTCCGTTAACGCATTCCAAATTGGCATTATTTTTGCACATCAGGTCGTGGTTCGGAGGGTCGGTGTTGTGGTCACAAATTCCGCCATGGTCAACTGTCATGAAAGGACTAATCACCATCTTGCAAGAGTTACCGACTAGATCAGAGCCTTCTATGCAGGCACATTTTCCGTTGACGCATTCCAGATTGACATTATGTTTGCATTGAAGAGCGTGATCCTCTGGCTTGCTGTGGTCACAAATTCCACCAAGCTCAACTTCATGTCCAATTGTTTTTACCACGAAAATCGTAGCAATAAATGCGAGTACTATGGCAGCCTTCATTGTAGTTGCAGTGAGCAGGTGTTGTCTATAAAATCCAAATTTATCAAATTGAATTTTGAATCCTTGTTAATAATGTCTAAAATCGAAAAATCAAAATCGTAAAAAAAATTGCCTTTTAGAGGACGAGGGTAACCAAGAGGAGCAGCGATCGATGTTGTGGAATCAAAATCAGTCAGGTTCTAAGTGATGGGTTCATTTTAATATTGCATTTAATTGGTCTGTGAATTTTCCTTCGCACTGGCAATCGGTGATCGATTCATTCTGATAAGAACTAATTGACGGTAGATTTGTGCGAATGCTCAAGTGGCTTTGACTGACGTGTGATTTGATCAACCTTGATTACATGTGCTTTATTTTTTTCAGGGGAATTTAAATTTTAACTGGGCAATTAATAAAAAATATATCACGATTCGCACGTATACCCTATTCGCACGCAGTGTCGTAGCACGGCTTAATTGTTCGGATATGGGTACTATCGGAGTGAGAATTTTTCGCACTTTGCGGGGAACTGTTTCAATATAAAAAATAAAACTTCGTTGGTCGGTTGTCGGATAGTATATTGAGATTTGAGTGGCCAAATCTGTCTACTGATAACACGAACGTAAGCCGTGTCGTGCTTCATGTTAATTTTTTTTATCGAAACATAATCGCCAATTGTTCGGCTGAACTGAACAATGAGCAAAACTTTTAGGTCAGGTTTCAAACCTTGACCATGTCAATAAAGTTGTTAACGCCGATCCGTTATCGTTAATCGTTGGGGACCCGAACTCTGCATTCAATTCTGATTCTGAGCAAAATCTGGTTTCAAGAAATGTATGATTGTAGAAGATTTTGAGTTTGTTTGGTACGAAATTGGACTTTCGTACCAATTTCGCAAGAATTCTAATAAGCACTGATGTATGAAAATAAAAATGCCAATGTACTGAATATCACATTACCAATCTTCTGACATAACTAGAATTTTATTGTTTGGTACAGAGTCTTGATTTTAGACAAACTTTTATGCGTAGAAATTAGAAATTCACCTTGATTGCAACATGCTGAATGAAATTTGAAAATTTAATTTCGAATTAATTCAAAGCAAAACCATATATTGTAGGGGCAGACCAGATAATTGGAGGTGGAGAACAAGCAGCTGCTAGCTGCAGCGACCGATAATGTGAAAATAAAAAACAAGTCAATTTTAAACCGATTCCTTCATTTATAGAGGTCATCAGCAGTGCTTCGGTTTTGCTCTGAATCGCCCAAATATTACGGTGGTAGGTAATAGGATAAATTTTGATAATAACTACTGATAGAAGATGGATTGTTTGAGTGAGTTGGTCAACTCAGGACTCAGGAGGTCACGTGCTGTGCGATCGAATAAAATCCCAGTATTTTATAAGTGGGATTTAATTTGAAGGACTTCAGGGTTCTTGAAAAATTTCACTTCCCCGATAGACTTAAAATGTAATATTGTTTAATTATTAGAAGAAAATATTTTACTTGTGCCGTACTATAGAATGGTCAAAACTTGCAAAACTGAGACATAATGCCTTTTTCGAGCATTTTGAGTATTTTGCACTTTTACGGTGAACATGAAATGTGCAAAATGTCGAAACCCTGTTTAGTTTATTGACTAGTATTGAGTGGCTGGAACAGTCCACTGATTACGTGGACGTCAGCCGTGTGCTTTGGTTCATGTCAATTTTTTTCGAATGCAATCGTCCATCGTCAATTAGATCCCAATCCATTCAGACAATGAGATGGGATGACTACGTGTCAATAAAGTTGTTGACGTGTGTTTAAAGGTAAAGTTTCAATTGTTTTGAGATGATTTGGAGGCCAGGAATTTGTTGCTACCCTATGTACGCTAACTGCTCTACGCTTTGCTCAGCACGTAACCCAAGACATGACTTGTTCTGTTTGTTGTGTTGCAATTCGTATTACAAATAATTAGTAATACGAATTATTGTCCACTCAAAAAGTTTCATGAGTTTGACTCGTGCTTGCCAAGCTACCAAACCTCAATAGTGAAAATTTGAAACAATTATTGAGAAATTATGAATCATTCTAGTTTCTGAATTTCAATACAACTAAAGACCATCAGTTAATAATATACTAAAGGATGACTAATTAAAAATTCGAATTGCTTGTAATTTGGTAAGTAAAATGGTGATGATGATGACTAATTACAGAGCCTAAATTGGCATAGACTATATATTGGACCAACTTGAGTGGGATGACATTATTTTGTTGGCGCTACCTGCCTATGATTAGCAATGTTGCGATTACAGCAACTTAATTGTTTTGTTAACACCGAACGATTTTTCATTTTCATTTTTTAATTCAGAAAATGCTCCTTTTCGAATCTGTCACCGAAGCTCTGGAGTCTGGACTCGCTTCATACTATTACCACAAGGATATTGGTTGAAGGACGCAGGCGGCGGAGTACGAGATTGAATCAATGTTAAGACTTTAGCTAAATAAATGCTTTGCTAATTAAAAGTGTCGCAAGTTAAACAGCAATGCTGAATAATAAAAACGCCAATATATCTTACGACCACTTGACCAGCAAACCTTTTTTGATTTCTGATTTTTCTGATACATCTAGAATTTTATTTTGTGGCACACTTCATTTTAGAACACAACCTTCCGAATAGAAATTCAACTTTAAGTTATTTTTACATGTATTTGAAGACAATTGATAAAATAGGAACTGAGACAAGCAAAATTGTTGATGATGCTGCAGTCAAAGGGCTTCCATTTTTGCAAGTATGATCAACTAGTTCGGAACCAGTTGTGCATGCACATTTTCCGTTTTTGCACTCCAAATTGGCATTAGCTTTACAAGGGGTGTCGGCGTTACAAGCTCCGCCGTGCTCAGCTTCTTTTGCTTTGCAAACGCCGCCGACTAGCTCAGATCCCTGTGTGCATGCACATTTTCCATTGACGCAATCCAAATTGGAATTTGTTTTGCAGTGAAGGCCGTGATCTGGGGAATTGTGGTCACAGTCGCCGCCGTAGTCGACCTCGTGTCCAACCGTTCCTGCGACCAGGAGGGTAGCAATAAGTGCAAGAATGATAGCGGTCTTCATAATGCCTGTCGCAATAAAATTTTGAAATTTAATTTTGAATTAATTTCAAAATAAAAAAAAGACATAATAATGTAGAATGTAGAAATCAATTGTACCTTCGGTAGCAGGAGGAGAAGCAGTAGCAGCTAGTGCAGTCGATGATCCAGAAAAAATAAGGCAACACTTTGCCGAGACATTCATTTATATTATATTGAGTGGAGCTTGGAATTCTTCTCTCGATTTGTCAATTGAGATATTGATATCATAAATTTTGATAGGAATAGATTGACTGTGGATTTGTGTGGTGTCCAAGCTCAGGTCTGAGTGATTTGAATCGACCAGTAAGGTCTATAATGTTAAATCCAACTCCACTGCAATACTGCTTCAGTTGAAATCAATATTTTAATAAAGATTTTGGGGTTCTTGAAATATTTAATTTCGCACAAATCATGACATGACCATGCTTAATAATTTATGTAGTGTTGCAGCTCAAAATTTGTAATAGTGATTATTTTGCACTCAAAAAGTTTCATGAGTTTGAATCATTCTAGCTAACCTTGAAAGTAAAAATTTAAAACAGTCAAATTCAAAATATCTGAGTCAGTGTTTCTGAATTTTAATTAAAAACTACTTCAGCTACTAAGATTACACTCTGCAGTGCAGTCATGTAGTCTGCATGACTCAGCCTATAATTTAATCGGAGATGACGAATTAAAAATTAGAAATTGGCACAGACTATGCATTTATAGGACCAACTTGCGCATGTAGGATCAGCAAGCAATATATATACTACGATTGCAGTAAAACTAAATTGTTTTGTCAACACCGAATGATTTCCAAACGGCTAAGTGTAATTATACAAAGAGTGCGAACCTAACACATTTATATAAATTGAG
Source organism: Hymenaphorura dentifera (assembly GCA_034699705.1). Lineage (NCBI taxonomy): Eukaryota > Metazoa > Arthropoda > Collembola > Poduromorpha > Onychiuridae > Hymenaphorura > Hymenaphorura dentifera. The sequence goes on from JAQGCM010000704.1 coordinate 18,098, forward strand.
CTTTTTAATATCGAGTTACTAGTTGACAAAGTTGTTCATAAGATAACTTAGTTTTGGTGCCCCCTCGACTCTGACGTCGTACCAACTTTTTTGAGTCACCAATGTGGGATTCGACCTTTATTGCATTTTTTTCGACCCCCCCTTCAAAAATGTTTATGTGGAAAATTCAGATAGCGAATCATGTTGTAATTTTTTGTGCTAAAGAATGTTGTTTCGTCAATATTTACAAAGTGGATTTTTTCGCGGAAAACGTTTTGCATACCATTAATGGGCACGGCGCTGGAAATGAAAAAAACTGAAAATGACAATATGATTTAACCCACGATTTTTGAAGTTTCACATGGACCTAGCAAAATTTTTTGGTCCAACAATCAAAAATTCGGTTAACCTATACGTTATGAAATCAACAGGTAAGTTTTGAGTTTTTAGGTCAGAGGGTGTGAGTCGATGTCGAAGTCGGAGCCGGAGCTCGAATGAATGTAAGATTCTAGCGAAATAGGAAATACTTTACTAATAAAAAAAGTAGCATAAGTTAAACAGTAATTCTGAAGAATAAAAACGCTAAGATATCTAAAGATCACTTGGCCAGCAAACCTTATGATTTCTGATACATCCAGAAATTTATTTTGTGACACACACTTGATTTTAGAACTCATTCTTTAGACTAGAAATTTGACTGTATTTAACATTTTTACATGGATCTGAAGACAATTGATAAAATAGATACCGAGACAATCAAAATTGCTGATGAGGCCGCAGTCAAAGGACTTGCATTTTTACAAGTATGATCGACTAGTTCGGAACCAGTTGTGCACTCACATTTTCCATTTTTGCACTCCAAATTTGCATTAGTTTTACAAGGTGTGTTGGCGTCACAAGCTCCGCCGTGCTCAGCTTCTTTTGTTTTGCAAACGCCACCGACTAGCTCAGAGCCCTGTGTGCATGCACATTTTCCAGCGACGCATTCTAAATTGGCATTAGTTTTGCAGGAGTGATCTCCGGAGTTGTCACAATCACCGCCATAGTCAACCTCGTGTCCAATTGTTCCTGCGACCAAGACGGTGGCAATTAATGCAAGAATGATGACAGCCTTCATAGTGACTTAGTGACTGGATTTGACCTGTCGAAATAAAATTTAGAAATTGAATTTTAAATTCATTTTAACATAGAATTCGACAAAATATTGTAGAGGTATACCTTCAGTAGGAGAAGGAGAAGTAGCAGCAGCTAGCGCAGTCGGTACAAGAAAATAAACCAACATTTAGCCGAAGCGTTCATTTATACAGGCTTTGCGCTGTTGAGTGGGCTTGGGAATTCTTCCCTCAATTTAACAATTGGCGTACGATAAATTTTCATAAGAATAGATTGAAAGTGGATTTGTGTTGTGCTCGTGTTCAAGTTTGGACTGATTTTATCAACCAGTAAGGTCGTATGTTGTTTAATCCAACTCCATCTGCTCTAATGGAATTTAATTTTTTATAAAGAGTGTTCTTGAAATATTTCATTTCACCAAGTCATGACATGACCATGCTTAATATTTACGTTGTGTTGCAGCTGGAAATCTGTAATCTGTAATTATTTTCCACTCAAAATGTTTCACGAGATTGAGTCATGTTCAGCTGTCAATTGTCGAAAATCAAAATTTGAAGCAAGCAAATCATCAAGCAAGTATGAGTCATTGTTTGCGAATTTGGATTAAACTGATGAGTTTTACACACTCGAAGTCTACATTATGTCTCAGGGGTGAGACATAATCTCAGCTACAATTATCTCGGGGACGACTAAAAATTTCAAATTGCACATGCTACGATGTATATTTTTATTGGACCAACTCGAGTACATGTAGGATCAATAATACAGTGCGACTGCAGCAGCTACTTAAATTGTTTTGTCAACACTTGATTTAAATTCTCTGCAGTCTCGCCTATGTATGCGTGCATGATCCATAATCTAATTGAGCCTTATTTATCTCAATTGAGTTGGAAAATCAAATTTCTCTTAAAATCAAGAATTTGTTGGGAATTAATCACTGTCATTTCAAACCACGAAAATTGCTGAAATGAATGACAATGATTAATAGAGCTTTAACTTCTTGTGTCACATTTTGTCACTTTTCCTAAATGGAATTGAATGTCGTATAGAATTTAGTTAGTGATGATTGCATAAATATGTAGTTAGTTGAAGGGTGCCAAGAGTGGAATATTTAACTTTTTTGGCTGTTCAAATTATTGGGGTTTGCAAAATTATTTCTTAAATTCTAAATAGAATACGTACACTCTAGGGTTAAACCACGATCAAACTACAACATGCTCTGAAATATTTCAGGAAATTGTGTCTCAAATTATTTTCAGGATCCTTTTGGACTTCTGGTATTTTTATTTTATCAATCTGCAAATGAAAATTGGCTGGCCTGATTGTCTTGGCAATTAGTAATAAAATACGGTTGTTTGATTGATTTTTTTGGCCAACAAGAGCTGTTAACGCTCTTATAGGGAACTTCTAATAATATGGAAACTTTATAAATTCGCAACCTAAAATTTAACTCCCAAGCTTAGAGTACGAAATGTCGCCTCTAGTTTTTTCCTTATTTGACTAGAGGGAAGTATCAGACAAGATCAACAAAAATTCTTGAAGCCAATGTTAATCAGAGGGGGTTCATTTTTTGTTGACTTTTGTTAACGTTGCTACAGGATTCGAGGTTTTTATTAAAATTTGTGAGCATTTCATGATTTTTTTACCCATTTTTTTTGGAAATTTGTTGATTATTTTCATAAAACAAATAGAACGTCCTGTCAACCTGAAGAAAAACCCATTTTTTGTAGTACTGTTTATTCAAATGTGTTGAAATTCGACAATGGACGCAGAGGGTTGCAAGTTGCAACATGCTGCATGCATTGATGCATTTCAACAACCCAAAAGCCGCTATGCTAAAATTTTGTGAAAATCAAAAATTCGCATCAAAATTTCACTTTTACGTACTTCCGCAGAGTTGGAGCTCAACTTTTGACGAGTGACGCACGTGAAAGTGAAAATTTGATGTGGACTATAAATGCTTTATTTTTTTAAATGCAAATTTTTATTTTGCACTTAAGTTAAGTACAAAATTGTGCTGGGTTGTAAATAAGGATTCTGATTCCGGTTCTAATTTTCCGATTCCAAAGAATTTGAATTACGACTACGATTATTTCGAATTCTGATTTTATTAATTTTTAACAAAAAATTACTAATTTTCTTAAAAATGCACTGGATTTCTAAAAACTCCACTACATTTCTTTACTTTTGTTCGATTTATTCACAATTGGTCAAGTCTCAAACTCT
>JAQGCM010000705.1:0-21390 GCA_034699705.1 Hymenaphorura dentifera
CACCTGCCCTTGCCTTGCATAGGAATTCGCCAGGCTGCAAATTGGTCTTGAGACAAAAAAAAGTGTGTGTAGTTATCAAGAGCAGACTGAAGACGATTGCTGGACACTTCAGATCTCAAGTGTGTAGAAGGTTTAGCTTCAATCAAAAATTAAGATCGATTCGTTTTGTCTAATCGTAAGCGGCGGCAGACAAGACAGATCTCAAGGATTTCCACTAACCACTCATTGAATAATTAAATTTTAGCTGACGGGGTATTTGCATATTAAAACCTCAATTGCTCAAAAGTTATGATGACCAGAAGCAACCCCAACTTGTCTGGAGAGAGCTTCTGCACATTGTTAGCCATCCCTCGTAATTACTAGTTCTCTTGATATCACAATAGTAGTGCAGTGCATGTGCATGTCTAAGATGATCGTCTTAAAGTTGGAGCCTGAGCGAACATCTTCTGCTTGCTCATTGCTCAGACATATTATACATATTCACTACATGGTAACAACTAGCAAGCAAGGGAATCAAAAGAAAATAATAATATTATTATGAATTATGTTGTGAGGAATAATTATAATGAAAGGACATTGACATTGCAGTGCCTGCCTGCCTTCTTCATCTGTCTGCGTCTGGGCCTGAGCTGCTTGCTAGTTTGAACGTTTGAAGTTTAAGATTATTTAGTTGATTGGTCTGGCTAGCTGGTTGGTTATGGTTTGGACAAGCCGAGCCGGTCAGACTCATGATCAAAATCAGACAGCATACGCATAAGACTGAAGAAAGATGTTTTCTCTGTCTCATTGGTTGTTCTCATGTATTTATTCCTGTGAGAAAAATGTCATGTTTTTGATTCGTAGAGATTAGTCATCCGTATGTTTATTATTTGTCGACAACAAAGTCACTTGTCGTCTGTGTGGTTGTCAGTGAGTGCTTAGGCATTAGTGATTCTGTTGTGTTTTTGGGATGTCTTTTTCATTCAGAACGCATAATTCAAATCCCCCTTGGAACGCTCTATCTTCCTATCACTCTCACAACTTGTCCAAAAACTTGTCACTCTGCCATGTCTTGTGTCATGTCAAATGTCACAGTGAACCGCCTTCATCACTTTTGATTTTTTTTTGTTTCTGCTGCTACGAGGAGTGTCCCAAAAGTCATGCACATCGGTACGTTAGAGCATTCCTGGAATTCCAGAAATATTTTTTTCGAATTCCTCATGCAATTATAGGATCGGATGCCAAATTTCATTGTTCTAAGTCAACCCGTTCGGCCAGGAGAAAAGTTGGGAGAAAAAATGTGGAACGAATCACGAAATAACTAAGTTTTGGGTGACGAGGCCCGTTACGGTTTTTTCTCCGGAAAGGAAAGTCCTAGCCCGAAAGTCACAAAATTTTTATCAGAGTACACTTAAAGCATGCTTTATCGAACAGCTATGTCAGAAGTTGACAAATCAGTTACATTGTGGTCGGATTTCCGGTCGGCTGTCAAAATCATCCGGAACATCGGATTTCCGTGACTTCCAATGCTAATTGTGCTCTTCCAAAAAACGTAGTTGCCAGAAACTAATGGTTCAATGTTCGAAAAATTGCATACAAGTTAGGTCTTCAAAAAATACTGTGTATAGAAATCTATCGGAAAAATTTGAGCTTAAAGAAATTATGAACACGATGGGCATAAACACTGCTTATGGCTGAACAAGGCATAAGGTATGAGAATGTGTCAAGGGCTACTAAATTTTTTTGGATTGCAAAAAAAATATTTTTGTCGGCATGCGACATGGGTTCACAACAACGAACCCCAGACCAAAAAATAATGCAGACAGTAGATATACAAGGGATCTCCGCAAATAGTCATCGCAAAACCGGTAAAATCTTGCGGAACGATTAAGGCCACCATTTTCTGGGACTCAGACTGGTCTCTGACGATTGACTATTTATTCCTTAAGACTACTATAGTGGGGCTATGTGATAGCAAAATATTGGACAAGCTCGGGTTGAATTTGGAAGAAGGACTTTCACTTCTACAATCTACTTTCTCCAGCGGCACTGCCCATATTCTAAAGTCTGCTAAGCCGAGGAAAAAATTGTCTGAATTTCCGCACCCACCCCAACGTCTCGACATAGCACCTGATGATTTTTAGCTGTTACGACTTTCCAAGAAATATCAGAGATCAGTAAGATATTCAGTTAATGAGGACATGAAAAGTGATATGCAAAGCTGGCTAGACAGCTATCGGTAATTATTTTTTTAAAGTGGTGTAGATAAGTTAAAGTTGAAAGTTGGAAAAGTGTTTTGAACTCTAAATCGCACATAATTAGAAGAAATAAATTCATTTTTGGCCAATCAATTTTTCTGTTCGAGTTATAGAGCCATGTTCATAATATCTGGTACACCCCTCGTAGGTTGTGGGTTGCTCTTGCAGCCTTACAGTAGATATACTTGAATGCATGCAGGCATTCAATTTTGTGGATTTTAGAAACTAGCCGTGCACAGCTTTCACTATTCAATTCCAATCACAAATGCCGTAAGGATTTTGATAAAATGCAATACATGCATAAAATAACCGAAATGATAGTAATTTAATTAAACACTTGGTTTTAATTTGCTGTCCAAAATGGCGTCAAATAGTTGAGCCTATAATTAAGTGGGATGCGCGTAAAGACTAGCTGAGCGAAGCATTGAACACAGTGCACTTATTATATTTACACATGTGTAGAAGGAGTAGGCCTGGACAGGTTAGTTGTAGCTATAAACTTACGATTGGACCATTGCGTAATTGCTATTACGACTTTCCAAACTATCGCCTTTTATTATTGTTGTGATCATAAACGGAGGAATCAAAATATCAAACTTACACCTACAACACGTACAATTCTTACTTGCTGGACTGCGACTCGGAGCCCTAAATTAATAAGCCCCTACTTACTATAATTTGATGGAACGAACAACAGTGCTGTTCACTTTGGTCAAGAAAGAAAGTCCAGCCAGAGACGACTAAAAACTAACAGGTGGGCAGAGAGAGAGGTTAGTAATAATAAGTACTTGAGCACTTTTATGATACTTTTTCATTCTGGTAAATGAGTCTAAATGAGTTCCTCAGTGGGCATTAAACCTGTCCAACCAACTGTTTTAAAGATGAATGGGGAGTCTTCTGCCGGCCTACTCACTTACATTACATCACATCACTTCTCTTCCACTCACTACCAGCCATTTCCCCAATACCCAAAAGTGCTAAAAGTTACAGATAATTTGTTGTTCTTTGTTTGCTTTACCTTTTCCATAAAATTTTCTTTGGGACTACTCATTCAAAATTTACGATGAGCATGAGGACATCTGCACATTGCATTTGCTTGCAGCTGTTGAAATGAGTAGTCCGGTGTGTCCAGTTCTGCAGATATTTCAATGAAGACAATTTCTGCAGATTCTTCAACTGGTACACTCAAGTGTTTTTTAATTTTAACTATTTTAGTAATATATTTGTGTAATAATGCAGTATGTATTTAGTAGTAAGAAATTGTTAGTCAATTAGTTCAACGCTTTGTTGCAATGCAATTCCATTGGTGAAAATTTGTTGGCCGCTAGACCCATTTCATTTATATCTACGTGGAAGATTGTTGGACTCACACCTGGTTCCCCGTACAGTAATCAATACATCGTACTTGCACAATTCAAAATGATTTTATTCAACTCATTCATAGCATACAGCTTAAATGAATGAGGATGCATATTATATTTGAATTAAATTACAAAGCACGAACAGAGCAGAACACAGAGTCTTTGAATCAGTCGTCAAATCAAATCATATCACATCTTTAAAGCTAAAGGTAGGATGATGAAAGAGCCAGTTTCAATTTTCCAGTGACCACCTCATGATGATTGCGTCTGGGACTAAAAATGAAGGAATCAGAAATGAAAAGAGAGAAGTGAACTGACATGCCGAGAAGACGACGCTGCGCTGACGCTGCGCTGGTTCTCAAAGGAAAAAGCACCTGCTTCAATTTCTGAATAAAAGAGAGAGATGAGAGACTTCAAGGTGGTTTTATCATCATCTTAAGTTGCATTGCGTTGCGTCACATTCATATTCACGTTGGATGGACGGGACGGGACGGAATGACTTTGGTTTGCAACTGTTCACAAGGGTTTTATGAAATTACTTACAAGACCGACAATCCCAAACTAAATGCTTGCTTTCTTTGAACTACTCATTGCATTGTTGTAACTTGTAACTAAGGAGTTGCCTATTAATCCTTTGATACACAGACATCAGACAGGTCGAACTTATACTGCGTACATAATATGCCTTGTAATAAAAATATGCATGGTGCACGGTGCACGGTGGTGGTGTTTGATGGAGTTCTAAAAGTCCAAAAAAATTATGAAATATCGTCCGAGTCACAACAATTTGTCTCAAGTCATTTTCTATACACTCAATTTAGTTGGGTCGGCCGGTGTGGTCTTCTTGGTCTTGGTCTTCGGTCAAGAATCTATTTAACACGCTTTGACCACCGTCTGCGGTTCTTCACCTGTTCTGTTCTTCTGCGCTGCCTGCTCTGTTCTCTGTTATGAGAAAAGTACAGCTGGTGGTGGTGTTTGAATGCCATTTATTGTGAGCATTAACGTTCTTATGGTTCTTGAAATATTGGCATATTTTATTCGTTTATTGCGATGAGTTTGGCCGGCGCTAGTCAAGATTTAGCTGAGAGACGAATTATATTTTTCGACAACTTATTTCCCGACAGATGCAAGCAAGATAGTCCTGCCCTTCCCTACATTTCATGTTTTGGAATACTGAAAACGATTAGAAAAGTTTATTCTTCTTCAAACTGCTCATTTGATTAAGATATAATACACATGCATTACCTGCAATTAGATTAATATAAGATTAGGATAAAAGTTACAAGGGAAATAATTTGAGTAGTATGGACTTTGCATTGAAACTGAAGAGGAGGAGGAGGACGATTCATCTTAATGGGAGCGGAGTGGCCCACGTAAGTACGTATTTATTTTGTGTGTGTTTAATGTTAATGTAAATATGCAAATTGTGGAAATGACAAGTTTGTTTGGGGAGTCGAGGGAAGTAAATAAGAAAATATAATCTAAAAGGGGCACCTGAGTTTATCTTTCCATGTATCAGATGTGTAATGGTATGTATCGTCCGTCGTTCCGTCCGTGCTTTTTTTTTGCTTCTCAAGCACCTCTTCTCAATTCCTTCTTCCTTTTCGAATTGGTATTGTATTGTAATGAAGTGTTTTGAAGAAAAGCGGAGATGCATGCCGGGAAAAGGGGAAACACCTTGCTGTGAGGACTTGTTTTCGATCCTGTTTCCTGATAATAGTCTAACTATTATGCCAACAACCAAATGACTAGTACCTCCAGCCCAGACCACTTGACATACAGATGCATCCCCACATACTACATGATACGATGCGATACGATACTAGTACAATATTTTGATACCGTGGCTGTGGCGTGGCCCTAGTCAGTCATCCACAATAATAGTTTATAGTATTCGACAATCCTTGTCGGTCAGAACACCGAAGGACAATAGACAACAGAATACTGAATACAGTAAAGGACCATTCCGAACCAAAAAAGTCAAATACATACACATTATACGTGCAGACAAGATACTTTGGACTTTGGACGTGAGGAGGTGACTTTTTTCAAAACTATTAAATGTGCGAAATGAGACTTTGGGAGCCGCGCTAGCCGGGTAGAAATAGACTTGACGTGATATATTGGTCTAGCGTCCTGGAACTCTTCGAATGCATCTTGCATTCAAATCGCGTCCGCCCGCTTTCCCAGCCTCTTCTCTGCCCATCCATCTATTCTGCAGCAGGGAGAAAAAAAAGAAATTTTCTGAGTGAAATAAATTACATCAACCCTTTAGTATTACCATTCATGTTGAATTACTATTTGGATTCGACGACGACTGCAATGTGTTTTTTAATATCAACAAATGACCTGATGACAATCCTATCTACTTGTACATCGTTAGTACAAGTAGAATGCGGCGCCGGGGAATGAGTCGTGAGGCTTGTAAATTTGTTGTACATTCGGTGCAGGTGGAAGTTCTTAAGAGCGGCCAAGTATTTTACTAATACTAAAAACTGTTCCGCCAATTCTCATTTTTGCCGTATGTGAACTCATTCAGGACAAACGTCCAAATTATGGCAAAATCATTCCGTACTTGCTCTAAATGAGCAAAAAGAAATCGACTTATCCAAACGGACCATTTTGCTTAGAAAGCTGGTGTGAACATTGAACTAAGGCACATAAACGTCCAATTTACCAGAGTAAGTTTTATGGAATTTATTTTAAAGCAGAAGTTAGAGTGAACTTCAAATGCTCGACACGGGTATTAAAATTGGAAGCCGAGGTGGTAAGATTCGGGTTCCTGAATTGACCGAACTCAAACCCAAACTAATTTTAGGAAACCGTGTACCGCCTGCTCTTGCGTTAGTGATGTCGGCTTTATTCCATACTAACTTACAACAATTTAGTACAAAATCCAACGCCAATTGATAAGTAAATAGGCTCTTCAAGATTTTTAAATGAAATTAAGTACATATAAGTTACATGTTAATTTTACTAATGTAATTAAGTACAATTACATAATTGTGTATGTAATTACATTGGAATTGTCTCAAGTCAGCTTTGAGAAAACTTTACAAAATATGCATTCTGCTCTGGACTTGTTAAAGATTGCAAAAGGTCAATCAGTTCGGGTTGGAATCTTGTGTTCCCTTGTCGGGTTCCATGTTTTGGAACTCGACTTCAACGGGGTTTCCTTCAGGAACCCGTTCCGTGCCGAGCACTACGTTGCTTCCAATTAAAAATAATTCTTAATTCTCATACTGAATTATTACAACTCAAAGGTATTGTACAAAAATTTTCACCTCACACAGTACTCGGCTCGAATTCCGAACAGAATGAGAATTTGTGAACAAAATCCTTGCAATATTAGGTGCTGATAATTCTTCTGCGCTATAAACTAGGCTTGACTGACACAAATTATTTGGCAATTACAGGATAGACCAAGCAGTTCTATTGTGCTAATAAACGGTGATGACAGCACTTTCCTTGACATAATTTTAATAATCCATTCAAGCTATGGGGTAAACCAGTTGCTAGTTACCTTGTTACACTTGTAATGTAACAGCAAAGCCTACCTGCACTTGTTTAATAATTACTTCAAAATTGACTTGGAAATTAGAAAATGTAAAATTGCATTCTATTATTCATGATTCCTGTGCACAAAATGTAACGTGGCTACGGCTACGCCTGTTTGTGCAATGTTCATTCTCACCAGAGCAAAATTACTGCATGCGGTCATTAACATTCAATTTATAGTAAACAAATGAGTACAGGAGCTCCAATTTTGTGCGCTAGTCCATAGATTAACGTGACTAGCCAAGACTTCTTGATTACATTTGCGAATGCAAGTTGTTCTTTTCCTCGAGTTATTGAAAGAAAAGACACACTGAGAGTCCAGATTGAAAGTAAAGGAGAACAAGGGAGATGAATAGATGATGCACACTAAGGACCTAGTAATTAAAAAAGGAAGGCCAAAGAATCAAGCAAGCAAGCATTCCACTCTGAATCCATTATTTCATCTCATAATCAAAAGAAGCTGACTAGCACCTTCATTGTATTTTCTATTCCAACAACTTACTATTGTTTAGATCTTCTTCTATTTCATTTTCAACCCTCAATTCCATTCTACCCTACCCACTACCCATCTTCTTTCCTTTTATTTTTTATTTGTACTCCCAACTCCATACATTAAAATCTCTGAGCAATCTTAAGTTCCGTAAATTTACTAATTTTTATTCTCAGCCTCAGCCTTCGACGAATTAAATACCTCTGAGAGGGTATGATGTGAAACTGGCTGTGAAAAATATTCACTTAATTTTCATTGAAATTCTTTTGAATAAAAATAAAAACAACCAATGGAATGACGATAAGAAGAGCAACTCTAACTGCTATAACAAGAAAATGATATATTAAATTAACGATTGATAGAAAGATAATCGTGTTTGCAAAATAGTGCTCAAGTGCTTTGTCTTAAAAACAGAGCAATTACTTATAGGTTGAGCAGTGAACTTGGGCTTTTTACATGCATTAAGACATCCGAGCCAGCCGGATGTCTGATGTTCTCTCATCATCAAGAGCTAAGCTAACACTGCACTGCACTGCTCCAGATGGTAATCCGGTAAAATTTTTATTTACTTTTAGAAAAAAAAAATAGAAAAAATGATTTTAATTCAGCTCAATTATATAGGATTATCTAGATTTTCATACTTTAGGCATGAACATCCTTCCAGATTCCGTTACAGGCACTGCCTTTCACGATAACTCCCACAACAATTGCACAAGCAATCATGGTTGTGCTTATAAGTTCGTGAAGTAACAATGATGCCTTGTGCACTCATTTTTTTAAAGTTGAGTCTGTAGCCGTAGCCGTAGCTTTTCTTTAAGTTTTTGCACTATACAAAATATTTTGAACCGCTTGCCTGCTCCTGGTACGAAATAGACTCGACTCGACGCTCAATTTAATTACTAGTGTAAATAGAGCCCATTCGTGCATTGTTCAAAGGAGATCATGCGATTTCTACATATTCTTGCAGTTCGCAACATAAACTTGTTTTGAGCATGAGGTAATTAATCAACCGAAATTTAATTTAATTTTGCATTGCTAGTTGTTACTCGAACGCCGTTGGAGATGAGAGGACCATTCTCCACAAATAAAAAAAATCAAATTCATTGGGTGTAGTTGCACGTACGTACCCCAAGCTCATGATTGCCGTTGGCACAAATCTTTCAAGGTGTCCGCACTCTGCAGTAAATTAAGGTCTAGTTGTGGTTCTATGAGTTTATATTGAATTTTGCACACAAATAATTCCGAGTAAAAAGATTTAGAGTCTTGCTATCATGTAATTTTTAGAATTCATTGTCAGTCATCAGGAGCAAATGAGAGCTTAGTTAGTGAGCAGGGCACGTTAATTGCATCGTGAAATGAGGATCATCATGTAGCCAAAAGAATGAATCAAATGTAGAGAAAACGTGAGAAAAAATCGTTCCTTTGGGTTTTGGCTTGGCTTGGCAATCAAAGAGAGTAATTGAGAATGGGATGCTCTTGTAATAATGTAATTAAATTCTCATGTCTTCCAATTACAAGACGTGTTCAAGCAATTAAACCATCAATATAAACATTCAGCGCTCCCCTAAATCAAATCAACGCCTTTACAAAATAATCACAAATAGTTGTCTCGATTTTATTTTGTTCAATTAGATTAAATTTTGAACGTCCGACGTAAACATTTTGCCAAACGATTTTGATTCCTTCGGTGAAATATAAACTCAATTTGGTTTCTTTTGTGATCTGTACAAATTGATTCCAGTCCAGATTAAAAAATTGTTGTTCGCAGTTGAACCAAATCTGGGTCACCAGTGTTGTGAAAAAAATCAACTAACTATAAGCCAGGGCCAGAAGAAAGCATGAAAAACTGCCAGAGAACTGAGGCTATACACATGCTTAGAAGATGCAAACCCAACCTACCAAGATTCAATAAAAATTTCCTGTAATATCTGGTCACACAAATAAAGTAGTTTAATGTGCAATTAGAATTACAGACACAACAAATGGATTAACTGTGCTGCCTGATGTTGAATTAAACTGGAGTAGTGAGCATAAAGTTCTGGATGATACCAGAAGGCCACACACACACTCTGAAAAAAAATCCATCATGTGTTGGATTAATTCAACTTTTGATATTCAAATTTGGGGATGTTTTAGATTAGGCTTTCGAGTACGACTCCAAAAGAAATGAGTCACCATGTTTTGATCGGTTATTAAGAGGGAATGTTGCAATTGGACAGCGCGTTGGAAGATTTATCTGGATCGTGTAGGCAGTGGCTTGAGTGAGTGAGCACTAATACACCGCACATTCTTACACTTAAGCCGGCGACGATATGTCATGTTCACCATACAAAATAAAAACTAAATTAAATTCGACATATGTCCGCAATCACCCAAAGCCAAAGGTCCTTATGGCTTATTGGTTCTAGTTCTAATTGTTTCCTTGTCTTCGTGTCGTTCGTGCTCACCAGACGTAGCTCAGGGTACACCATATTGTGATCACGCATCGTCCATATTCCAGAGTCTTATTGGATCAAGGGGATGCCTTGTAATAGAATTTGACGTTTGACTTTCATTTAAAAATGGCGTAGTCTAGTTGTCGAAATTTTCGAATTCTTCATAATCCTTAAGATTCCTACTAGGATGTTTCTAATTTTTTGGACGAAGCAGGCTTTTAAAAATAAATATCGTTGACACTATTTTCAATGTACACCGTATTGTGTGCTGGATTATGAACTCTGACTCAGAATTAGTTCAATAAAGGGTTGGCCTTACACTCAATCGAGAGACTAGGATTACTACGTATTTGGATTAGAAAGAGTTGCTCAAGAGCGCACTACCGTTCTGGTGGTGAATGCTAGTGCAGTGCAGTTTCAAAGTATGTTATATTGAAGGGTACACATTTTAAACTCTGGATAATCTGCAGAGCAAACAAACAATATGTCCTAGATTAGATAGATGTGTTGTCAACCTTCCTATAAAAATTGGAAGGGTTTTAGCTCGGCTCACACACTCCAGTTCCAAATGTAAATTCGAGTTCAGGCTTAAAGTATCAAAAAAAGTGCAATAATATTATGTCAACCACAGACTATATACTCTGCTCTTTTTCGTTCTCGCATATGTAATGCCAGCTAATACGTGGTAATGGCATCTATCCAATCCAATCCAACCCTTTCAGTAGTCAATAAGTACGTACCCTACACTAGTCATAGTCACTCTAATCCCTCGTTATTACTGAAACACATAAGGTGTGTCCAATTAACTAGGACTCTCATATATGACACAACTTATTAGTCAGCCTCACCAACGGCTAACAGAGAAATTTTCTATAACTCTTTCCTTAATACTATTACTAAAAAATTCAATGACGCATTAAATTTCTAAATCAGCACATACAGACACACGTAGAGACAGAGCATATTTGATTAAATCTCGAGAAGTCATTCGTGTGAGGGATTTAATTCTATTTCAAAGTGTAGCTTCGGCTTCTAGAAACGTTGCCCTTCTGTCATTTTGCAGTGGCATTCTGTTGAATAATTGTTTTGAATTATTGTACTGAGTACTGAATGCAAATGCTTCGTTTCGATAATTTTGTAGAATCGAATCGACAATTTTCAGATAATGTAGACTCAATGTGTGCAATGGCTGCACAGCACTGCAAGGTTCGCGTCGGACAAATTAATTATTTGTCAGGATTTTTTCTTGGAAATAGAAGGGCTTTACGCCTCATAACTGAAATATTTCCAGTTCTAACTTGAACATTGATGCATGTCAAAGCAATTTCGGATTTCAGTCAAAATACTGTGATTTGGTCGACTTCCTTCAATGTATTTACTTGTTTCCTGCAGACACTACGTTTTGATTCATTTAGCCTAATGAGAATGACATGCTTTGACTTACACTTACACTTTTGCTTACACGCAAGATCAACCTTTCTTGAGTTGACTTGAAAAGGACTCACTCACTCCTCTCGTTATTTTTGACATGACGCGACGCCATAGACGACAGAGTCAACCCCTGCCAGGTTGAGTGAGAAAATGAGTGTCAGTCATCATAACCATAAGTGGTGGTTGTTTTGCCTTTGTTTGATCTTCGTTTCCTTCAAATGCATGCCCACTTTTTGTGTAAACAAACAATTCTTGGCACAGTTTTTTTTTCGGTTGATAATTTGCCGTATTCCATCTGAATCCGACACCCTTTGCATCTGTATTGCAGTGCAGTGCAGTGCAGTGCAGTTCAGTTCAGGACAGGACATAATGACTGCCTCATGCCATCATGTTACATGATAATAACAGTTGGTTCACCCAAAATTTAAGCCTTCAAAATCTTAGTTACACGGGCAATCATTGTTTCCACTTCAACAAAATATGTACCTGTCACGTAGAAAGCATTGCCATTTTGCCGGGTGCTCAAAGTATCCTAATCGTAATTTGAGAGTACCATTAGTATTGCGGCCATCTTACTCAAGGTACAGGTTAGCTTGGCAGAATTTCTACCTTGTTGATACTAAATTATTGAGCCTATAATTGATTCTGATATCATTGCATCACTTGCAAATCCAATCAAGAATAAAGTAAAATTGTCATACACTTTACACTTGCAAAAATTGTGGTGGACACTAATTTCCCCTGTGCAATTGAGTGTGAAAAGATTTTGTGAGGTGATGCAGAAAGGAGTCGAGGCAGGTAGTAGTAGAACGTACATAAATACTGTAAGTGAGTGTTGGTGGAAAGTTCACTGGTGAGTCTATAAAATGACTATCATCACGTAGGGCGACCCAAGCACCGGATGTTGCCCGTCATTTTGTCAAAAATTACACAATGAGCCCTCCAAACCTTAATATTATTTGATGATGACAAGAATTGAGAACACATACTTGGGAAGAGAGAACACACAAAAAAAAGAGTGAATTGAGTCGAGTGTAAAAAGTCTCATTGATTGGCATTGTTTGTTAAAAGTTTTTTGAGAGAGGACTCATGTGGTTGTTGTGTGCCCTGACTGCCTGTGGATGCAGTACGTACCTACCTACCTAGGCTAGGCTGGGTCGCGTTGGTCACAGCCTTTCATGACGACTGACTCTGTTTCCATAGTTTAAATAGAAAACTAATTGCCAAATGTAAAATATATGACTCGACGCTCGATTACTCCTTAAATACTTGCTCTCTTACTCCCAACTTCATTTGAATAAATAAATAAATAAATTAGTAGAGAAGGGCGAGGCTCATTAATACACCACCAACTTGACGACAATACGGACTACTAGAAATTCAAATTTGAAATTATACGGAGGAAAAAACATAACTCTTTTCCGGTCCATTGTAGCTAATGAGGAGGAGAATTATTCCTCAGTGGAAGATGAGAACAATGGAATGATTCCGTTGCCGCATACATGAATGATCCAACAACCTTAACAAAATATGCCAGAGATAATAAACTTAATAAAAGCACCACTTGTGCTCCGCACGGGTACGGTTCCTGGACGACTCAGAATACCTCGGGTTCCGCATTCAAGAACTTGAGCCCAAAGTCGTTCAAAATATAACCCGAACCCGAACGGCCGAACTGATCGACCAAAGCAAGCAAGATAAGTCCAGTGTTGAAAATTTAGTTTATAAAGTTCTCCCAACTGTACATTTACTTGCGACAATTACAAATGTAATTATTTGCACAATTATGTGATTCCAATTAATTACATTGGAAAAATCAACACTGTATCTTTATTGAAATTAATTACATTTGTAGATTTTGCCACTTAATCATAATTAATTACATTTTTCGAAATAGTGGAAGCCTATTTATCAATTGCTATTGGGTTATGAAATTGGTAGTAATGGTTGGCGTATTGTATGGAATAAAATATACACAAGATCAGTTATTATAACGGGTTCTAGAAGTACTTCGGGTCGAGAACCCGCAAATTTGGGAACCCGAACCCGAATGTGGTCGGTTCTGAAAATATGTGCCGAGCGGTGCACTAGCCACCACATACTAGATAAAGTGACTCGAACTAAATGCCGTGGTGGAAGCTAAAGCAATCAACCTGGGGAGCCCACTTTCGATTAGTGCATTCAAGGGTCTATTAGCACTCCCTTTTAATAGCATTAAGTGAGGCATTGTTGCTCAGGAACCTATCTTCCTCCTCCTCAGTCGACCCAACAAATTAACCCTGCTGTGTGAACTAAAGAGGCTAACACGATTTGGGCGGAGTCAGACTTCCAAACTGTAATTAAAACATGACCTTAATGGATGACCAACGGTGAGGTCAAGTCCTATTAGTCAATCATATGTGGATCTTTTCATGGCAAAGTCTATTGGCTCCAGACGAGGGTGGAAGTCATCTTCAACTTCAACTCTTTGAATGATGATGATGATCTATGACGCTGTAATTGAACGGAATTGTCAGACTTGGATCAATATCATTTCCAGTCCTTTCTATTAGTAGTTCCTCCTCCAACCGCAATATCAATATCAGAGCAGAATCAGATAATACATGTAATAATAATTTGTGAACAATCGTTGAATCGTTTAAAAAATAGCTCAGGTAGTAGTACTTTGAGTCGATGGATGTAAAAGTATGAATGGATAATGCCCTCGTGTCCCGGTCAGGATGGGTTCTATTGTGAGGAGAAGATCCACTGAAACTCAACTCCTTCACTACTTGACTTGACTTGGCTTAATTCAATGAGCTCCTTCATTATTCGCATGAGTAGTTTACAGCTCGTTATCCCCATTGTTTGCACATTTTATAACTCTGAGTCCCTTTTTCTACTTCCCAACTCTACACTAACTCCATAAACAAGCTACGTACGTTACGTAGTCTGGCAGCATTTTTGTGTCGTCGCGTCGTGATCTGATCCTCATCATCCGATTGTTACTCTAGTTTAGTGTGAACAGAGGTTGGCCACTCAGTTTTGACTACTGTGTGTATCTCGCTCGTCGCATCGCAATCCCACTCAACCTCAGAGCTGATTTTTACTTCATTACAATTACAACAATCAAAATGAGCACAATGCCCAAGCCATGGCCTACCAGGGCCGAACCGCATGCCTACTGCATTATAAGTCATGTGAAGACTACTTAGGCTTGCTTTATTCTGTAGAATGCCCAATCCAGGAGCTTGATCTCATAAGAGAAGTATTTAAAACATAATGGATTTTGTTAGCCTCGGATTTTTCCTTAGTAGCCAGTTAATTTTGCAAGATGAGTCGAGACGCACGACATTTTAGCTGTCAGATAAATAAAAGGATAGGTCTGGCCAAAAGAACAGAACTGCTCGATTCGGATCATGACTGGGGGATCTTTTAAAGCTTTATTGAGAGTAAAAAAACGATTTAGTAATTGGCAGAGTGCGAACTGATTACTATTGAGTTTACACATTTTTAGAAGCTATCATGGACGTATAATGTAAAATTTAGTTGGAATAAAAATTAGACTTCATTGGGACGAGTTCTTGGACCTTTCTGATTAAAAATTTGGAATTTAATTCTATAGAAGATGATAAATAGAATTCCGGAAATCAAGTCTGGTTTGACAAGCAAAGAGGGTTAGCCTCCAACTAAGACTAACTCATCAAATCGATTCAAAAGACACACTCTCTAAATTAAATATAAATTAAATCGCACATTCACAAGTGTTCAATATTTGTGATTTGTACTGCAACTTCACTGTCTAAAGCCTTTCTAATCTTTAAGCTTGAAATTTTTAATACGTAATTCTCAACCAGTTACTTGTATTTGGAACAAACTCAACCCTCCTTGGATTCATCTTGATATTATTATGCACTAATTGATAACTGGCCCCACCTCCATATTAAATTTCTCTGGTAAGCCGAATTACTTTGCTGGAAACACAAGGCGGCGAGTCGCATGCATTGAGAAAATTCAGGACGTTGGCAAGTATGACCAAGAGCAATATCTCTAAATGAAATATTGCTCTTTCCAAGTGGACGTAATTACGTAATCTTAATATGCAAAATCGAACGGCCTTAAGTTAACAACCCAAAGGAATGCAGAGAAATTCTTACAACTGAGAATACTGATTTAAGATTCAAGTTTTTTTTGCACTTTTCTTCTTTTTGAGCTTTAACTCTGCATTCATCAAAGCATTACAAGGCGGCGGAACATTCCCCAGATTCGTTTAATTGAACAATCAACTAACAATTCCTCCCAATTTTCATTCAATTGCGGTTGTTTCTGATTTGAATTCATCCAGCGAGCTGTTTGTTCCAAAGCCATTACGACTCACACTACTCTGCAGGTGGATGATGGGTTGGAGAAGTTCAACGTTCCCGTTTTCGGTGAAAAGTTAAAGTCTGTGATTGTCGTGACCAATAAAGCACACAAGTCGTATTTTATTGCCTCGGTGTGAATAAAGTTTGAGAGTGGTCTTATTGGTTTTGGAGTGAAGTGTAACATGGGCGGATAATCATAATGAAGACATCACTATTCTTGAAGGCTGAGAACTAATGGTGATGCACCTCTAATTGCGAGGCTTACACGTTCAAGTTGCTCGCCGACTTCTTGTCCTCCAGTTCTTATCCTTATCTCGAGTCAATGAGGATTGAGTTATGAGGCAGTTAAGGAGAAAGAAAGACTAACTTTTCTTTTTGGACTGCCCAGCTACCGCCGACTTGATGGGCTCTCGAGTGCACTGAAACATTTCAATTTGGACCAAATGGGGAAATATGTATACGTAATCCAACGCAATTTAGCCCTAATGGGACTTGGTGGTGGTGGACGTGGAGGACTTGGAGGACCTGCACTGCACACGGCACTTGCATAAGAGTTACCTCCTGCTCCTACTCAATGGACTTGGACTTGTACTCGAGTCCTCAGGGTGGACTCTTTACATTTTAGTTGCTTTACATTGGGATCACGAAGAGACAAGAGAAAAGAAATCAATATTACTTTGTCACAGACACTCATCGTCGCCCAACAACCCATTACAGGGAAACCTTTTCTCAAAAGTCCATCCGATCCATGTTCAAATAAAATGAGTTCATTTCAATCTCACTTCCTTCACCACTCCATCACACTCTTTCTTTCAACGCTTTGCTTGGTGGACTCTTTATTTTTTTTCTCCATTGCATTGCATTGCTAGCTTTTCCAACTCCCACTAAGCTAGAGCCACTACCACTACGAGCATGAATTTTCACAAAGAGCAATCCAACCGTGCCGTGACTTTGGTCTTAAGTATCTGGTTCATTAAAGGTCCATTAGGCTTTCAAGTCCTCTCCAGATAACCGTTTCAATGAACTAAGCACATTAAATCCGAACCGAAACTCGTCCCATTGCTCACCCCTTAAACTTGGGCAATTATACCGCTGCTAAACAATACTTAGCGCTCTAACTACAAAAATTGATTTGGGCGGCACCGCCGCCCTGTCGCCACACTACATGTTCGTTTTTGATGCACAGAAATAGGGTTTGAACATAAATTTCATTTCGCCCATTTATTTCCATCAGCCCAACACAAACAAATGTAATCTTGCAATTACATAGTGCAATAATTGTGCTTGGCACGGGGAAAGCATCAAGTTATTAATAAGCAGAATTTATACTTCTTCGGGTTCAGTCCAGCCCGATCGGAAATAAATTTTGGTAAAAAAATACAGCTTCGAGTTTTTTTTATAGAAAGGCTTGAGTTCAAAACAATAAAACAAAGCATTACAATAGGCCCTTTAACGCAAATTTCAGAAGCTTTTAAGGCTCTTTCTTTTAGCTGAAAAGCCAAAAAAAAGTTTCCTGCCCGAGACTTATTTTTTGATGACTAAATTCAAATCGCCACTTTTCCACGTTCGCACAACTTTGTCTTGTAAGCCAAAACCGAAATTTTGGCCAAGAAACTTCTGTATGTACGTACAAAAATGTACAAATTTATATTTATTTCAGATACTTTTCAACAAAATCATTCGAATTTCACAAATAAATAATTTATTTAAAAATATAGGTATGTGAGAGAGCACTGCTCTTTCCTGAGGGCCCTGATAGTGATTTCAGGTACAGAAATGAGGCCCTCGGCTTCGCTTTCACGCCTCTCGGTCCTTTCCTTCCCTTCGCTAGGCAAATTGCAATACAGTACATTTGGTCGCTTTCCCCAGTGCAAAGGGTTGGAAAATTGGAATTGTCACCACTTTTTCGAAAGCTTGAGAATACATACGGGAGCTTAACATGATTCAATAACTTAGAAGCTCATTGACAAGTGGAGAGACTTATTGACTATGCGTTGACTACCAAATTAACTCCTCGTCATCTTCAACTCAACAAGATGTCAATCACTCCATTGTCTTACGTAATCGAAGTTTACGTACAAGCAAGATTCTCGCAAAGATTACTTCATCTTCATCATTGTAACAAAATAGTGGCTGAAATTGTCAATCTTTCTTCCCACGCTTTATGTCCATGCTACATTCGTCGTCCCTTCAACTATTGGTTTTGCTAGAACGATGACAGCCATATTCAAAAATTGAAGGAGAGTAAATTGAGATAACCATAGCGTTTCCGTTAAATTTAAAAAATTTAATCGGTTTGGTAGTCGTATCGGGCATAAATCTATCCGATACCTGGAGGTAGTGCCTCCGGATTTCTCAAGAAGTGAATATTTTGTCAGATGAAATAAATTTGTCTACGGAGCTAGAGAAAGGAAGACTAAACTTGAACCCTGGTGGAAGAGGTCAACCTCGTCATTTGTTGTCTGGGCTCGCATTCGCATCACACCATATAGGATCGAATGCAATAAGCTGTGTCTATATCCGGTAGTTATTCTTAGTCGTCTTATTCATCTCATCTCACCTCACTGTTGTATTGATGCAATCATTCCAATTCAATCCAAGCAAAGCCGTTCTTCATCCATCCATGAGTCCATAAGTGCACACAAAGATTGTCTCGTACGTCCGTGCATTGGATCCCTGGGTTTGTCAGATTTATCAGTTGTCTAAAGTTTTTCACCCCTCTCCTTCACCACATCAATATCATCATGAGTTTTGACAGTTTCATAATACACACCATGCCAAAGAGAATTAATTTGATGATGGCGAAAGAAATGATGATGCTTTGCTTGCTTGCCTGCTTGTACAGATCCAATGGAAAAGGTAGTCAAGA
Source organism: Hymenaphorura dentifera (assembly GCA_034699705.1). NCBI lineage: Eukaryota > Metazoa > Arthropoda > Collembola > Poduromorpha > Onychiuridae > Hymenaphorura > Hymenaphorura dentifera. The sequence continues at coordinate 18,725 of JAQGCM010000705.1, forward strand.
TCGTCCTAGGAAAAAAGACTTGAGATTTGAGATGAAGAGGAGCAAAAACATTTTTTTGATTATTAAATTGATGCATGATGCATTGGCAGAGAGTGAGTGATCTTACGCATGGACACCTACACATTTCAAATGCTTCTTTCTGCAGTCCCCAGAATCTATCTTGTACGATGCGTACATACGTACATACATAGTTTCACCCTTCTTTTGTCCGATTAAAGCGTTACCTGTTTTCCTCCGGCTGGACAATACAACCAAAAAGAAATGATGAAAAGTCATTCCTTCCCGCCTCATCCATTGTTTACCCGGTCCTCAGCAGCTCCCTGCACATACAATTTTTGGCCAACACTTTGGGAATTTGCAACAATGTATGAAAAAAATATACAATTTCTTCAAGCATCACACGGTCACTCTTCTTCTTCTGCTCTGCACGAAGAGGAATGGACTCATTTGCTTTCACACATACATAACATGCACGGATGGCTGACCGGACACAATCTGGATGAGTTGCAATTGCAGAAGGCTTGTCCTCCGTGAAATTTTGGAGATTCAGAATCAAGAAGTAGTAGGGAAAAAACGGTTTCAGAAAACAGGAAGGAGCAGGTTTTATTTAAGGACTGAATTCAATTCAATAGGAAGGCAATGGTTTGAATTGAATTAAACGACTAGAACAGAACAGAACAGATAACTCGATCGTAAAGACCAAAAAGAGTTAGTTGCGTTTGGCGTTAGAGGTGAAAGAAGATTTATAGTTTGCTTTTAAAAGTGTTTGCTGGTCGAGAGGCGTCCGTGTTGAATAAAATAAATTTGATGTTTGGTGTTTGAGAAAGAGAGCAGAGCATGAGCCATCAGACATCAGCCAGGATCACTAAATCTAAAGAGGAAGGAAAGATGTGATCTGATAATAATATTAGATCCTTGTAGTTCATCCTCATCTAAAATCGGCCGGCACTTGAACAAGTCAAAGTCTCTAAAGTCGTCAGATAAGGAGAAAAGATGAGTTGATGTTGAATGAATAAAAAAAATAGTGCTCGGAGGAGAGGGATCCCGTGTAAGGGAGTGGCGGGTTTTGATTTGATCCTTAGGAAACTCTGCTGGGAGCCGACCAAGACAAATGCACCGGTGAGACCTGTATGTTCTCATCACCATTACCCAAATGATGACAGCCACTCAACTCATATCACATCTTCCTCCTTGAATTACATTCATAAAACTCTTCTTCGCTTTTTTTTTATTCACGTTTTCTTAGCTGCTGGGAGAGTAAAACAGCATTATCTCCTTAACTATTTAACATGTTATATCACATCACACACACACGCTTAAAGGTTCTTATTGGATTGTGTGTGAAGCACAGAGGATCTGATAGGAGATTTCATCGTCGAACCAGGCAGCTACATATTGACACTTCGTGATCGCATCTTCTTCACCGCATCATCATCCTTCAATCCAAACAATAATCCGCTCATAATATATGCTCTCATGCTGTAATGTGGATGCTTATATCGTAAGTCTGTGAACCTGACGGTTTTTACAGCGTTAGCAGTAGGATCCAGGCCAACCGAGCTGACTCAACTCGTCAGTCTTGACTTCTTGACTATCGTTCATATATGGCCAGCAGAAACGAAGACTAAAATGCGGCGGAACGCAACGTGGCTGGAGAGCTGATATTAAGGTATCAAAATCTTTAATCCAACACACGTGCATACATTAAATCAATGTCTACTCTATACTACTACCTCCACACTCACCTTTGACATGACATAATTCTAATCATTTTTCAAACCCTCACTGTCATTGGTTATGCGTAACGTACCTGCCTAACCTTATTCATCCAAGCCAAGCTTGCAGCAGTCAAGAAATCCAGCCATCCGCTCCTCGACCCTTCTTTCTTCAATTCTTTTTCTACACATGCTGCTGACACATTAGATTATTTAGAAAAGTAAAGACGTCTTACGTCTTGAACTCCCCAAAGCATCGGAATCCGAGCTACACAAGATTCTAAGAACGAATAAAATTATAATCTGCACTGCATAAGCGTAATTTGTAAAGGATAAAGTATGGAATCGGAAGCATTGACACATTTAATGGCAAACATGCAATAAAGGTGCGTTAAGAGCCTTAAGGCTAAACTCCATCACTTCGAATGTTTGAATTGTACATTAAATTTATTCCTGCTCCACTTTGAGAGCTGAGCTGATTGAGTTTGGCACGAAAAATTCAGAATTGAGCTAAACACCTGAGCAGGGCTTTTTTGTAATGCAAATAGAATTTTGTAGTATTTTATGCAAAAAGCTTTTTCTTGGTGGCCAGAGAACATGTGTGCAGCTTACAACAATGTTTCTGGAGGCATGCACTACTCACGGCAAAAAATTATAATTCCGACATCATTCAATTGTCATGAAGGTGAAAGTAAATTTGAATTAGTTAAATCGGTGAGTGCCGATCAAAATAATCCTGTTGTTCAGTCTTCGTGATTATGTTTACAAGTGTGCATTTCGGTCAAAATGAGATGATTATGTTAAACATTCATTCAAATTTCAGGCTTTTTATATGTTTATGGTACTCATTCTTTTGTCCCCTGTTTTTTTATCTCATGATGTGCTTATCTCCGTGTTATCTCTAATCTAAAAAAGTTGTTATTTAAATTAAAATTAAAATTAATGCAATAA
>JAQGCM010000706.1:0-21389 GCA_034699705.1 Hymenaphorura dentifera
AATAGGAAGTATATTTTTAACATCAAGTTATGTAGCTTAGTTCGCTTCGCGTGTAGAGCAGGAAGGAATTTCTCATTTAGAATTTTACGATTTGCGAAATGAATGTGTGAGCCTTTGCCTTTGTCGAAATCTTTTATTGCCATCAAGCCATCCTCTTCAATCCTCATCTTTCCTAGTACAATTTTGAGTGTGAAAAGTAATTACCTTGCATAATTTTTTAATTGTTTTCATTGCTACACTTGCTCTACACGGTGTGCAGCCTATTTCTGTTTGGCCTAGATGCTTAGGGAACCGATGAGAGTGCACGTATGCATAATAACTCAACCATCCGTCTGCACCACACAGTAGACAGACGGACAGACCACAACTATGAAGAAGTTTGCATTTACTATTTCATCCATTTTGGCTTCTGAGAATGATGACCTATTGTTGTGGATGACCACTCATCCTTGCCATCAATTTCAGAGCAATGATGATTCTTCCCCCCCCCCCATCCACCAGAATAGAAATGTGATATCAAATATTCACTGCAATTGATTGCAAAATTGTGTAGTCTAATCTAATTGTTGAGTGGAGTGGCCCTTGCCGTCTCTTCTTTTTAGTTTACATTAATGAAGCAAGTTTACATTATTTTGCACACATGTGAAAGTTAGAATAGTCCGTAAAGAGCTTATTTTATTTTAGTATCATTTACAGAGAATGAGCAAGTGGTGAGTGATTTTATCTTCATTGACTTTAGTCGAGCTCAAAAATCATGAGTAAAGACTGACGTGCGTTCCCTCTTATATTTTACTCATTCTCAGAGTGATCTGCAAAGTTAACTGCAGTGCAGTAGTTTGAAGAAATGTCTTCCGCATTGTTATTTGCGAATTGGATAGTCCAAAATTTATCGATAGCTTTTATCGTGGCTAAAAATATTCCAATTGAGTACAAAAACACTTTGCCTTGCTTGAATCGAAATTGACTAGTCAATTAAGTCAATTCTAATTTCACAGTTTCGCAAGTGTTGAAATTACTTTATTTTGTTCTTCTAGAAGTCCTAGTCGAAAATGAGTGAAACTCCGATGGAAATGGAAGAAGATATTCCCCAAAACTCAGAAATGCCTAATATCGGTGGCGTTGGCACTCCTCACAAGCAAGTGCGTTTCCTTCAAACCGGCATTTTGGGACGAGTTGTAATGCCTCCGCGCCCATACACAGTTGCTATTCCAAATCCTGTGAAGGTGATAAAAGCTTACGCTTAACCGGGCACTATAATTTAATACAAGCGAATTATGAAAAGTTGGATCTCATTGCATTGTTGTAAGTGAAAATAAAGTTGTAATCGAAATATATTGCAGGGTTCATCGATGGACATGAGTGCACTTGCTAGAGCTTGTAATGAATTAGGACCTTCCGGAGAATTGTTGAAGAGTGTTCCTGAAGAAGACGTAAGTATTTTTTCTTAATTGCAGCCTAATTACTATTCTCTGTCATTCCACAAAATCGGGCATTCATTTTGGCCCAAAGGTCTTGACTTGAGTATTTGTTCTCGGCTGTTTTAAAATGCAAGTTTGCAAGTTGCACGTTACATTTTATGACCCGATTCACCATTTTTGATTTCTTTCTTGTCGTTCGTTTTCACGTAGCACTTCACATTTTGAAACTCGAAACATTTTACTGTTTTTTTTAGTATCAACGTGTCAAATTTGAAAAGTTATAGAAATCTATCCTTTCAAAAAGGATTCCAAATGTGGTTAAGTACTTTTACATGATTATGTGTCTGTTCGTTCTCAAATTTAGAAAGAATATTTAGACCCAGTTTTACATTCGGACTATGCCAAAGAAATGCAGAATGCTATAAACGAGCTTGAGGATGTTCAGCTTGGATATGAGAACAGCAACGAAAAACATTTGAATGCGCTTGAAATATTGATTGACTACGTCGATGATATCAATGCTGCTATTGGTAAGATAAATTTGATAAAATGTATTGTACCGAGTCTGCCTCGGATTAGCGAACAACTTGAATTAGTGATCCAATTCAAATGAAATGATTTCGTTTTAGAACATCTCAGTTGGTTCGAAACATTCCCTTTAAAGTAATTTGTTTCATTTGATTCTAAAGAATATTTTGAAAATCTTTGCTGATATGCACACTATGTTATTCATTTATTTCCTAGAAGTACTAAATAAGCCCTGCAAATGAATGAAAAAACACTTCCTCCGTCTCTTAGTCGAAATAAACCCAACTATTTCGGTGTGAACAATCATTTCTCTCTCCCCCCCCCCCCCCGCCCCAAATGATTTGCAATTGAGGTTCAACTCAAAATTTCCATTTTTTAATTGGATAAACTTTTATTTAGTCATCACGAAATGCAGCTTTTGCCACATTGAATTGACATTATTTAGCAGATGACAAATTTTCACACCAGACTTACCGTTTTATTTCGAATTGTATTCAAAATTTTAGAGTTCGAAAGATCAGAAAAAAACGAAATTCTTTCATTTCTGTCAGACCCGAATAAACCAGGTTTACTTCTTACGAACAGAAAGAAATGTAAAGCAAATTGTACCTTCATCAGTATTTTTAAACTAATTGTTTTCCTTAACTAATTTTAGATTGCGTTAACATCGGAGGAGTGTTTACTTGTATTGACTGCCTGAAATCCAAAGTTCCAGAGATACGGGCCGCGGCGTGCACCTTAATTGCAGAGATTGTTCAGAATAATCAGTACGCCTTAGGCTACTGCGAAAATCTTCAAGTTTTGACTTGGGTCATGGACAGAGTTGAGTGCGAGGACGAGACACCTCTTGTCAAAGAAAAAGCCCTATATGCTGTAGCCTGCTTGCTAAGAGACAATCCTTCCGGAGTTAGGACTTTTCTAACGGATTGGGGATTGAGTTGGATCTTCGACCTGACATTTACAACGGCAAATGTCAACTTATTGAAAAAGTGTCGCTTTATAATTCATGCGATTTATCATTGCCATACCGTGGACGAGGAGAAAAAGTATTGTAAGTTCAGCTTCCAGATCAAATCATTTTGATTACAATATTTATTTATTTATACTAAGCACGATTTTCATAATTGCCGATTAGAATAAATACGCACTAGAAATATCTTAGGGTTTCCAATTACTAAACATGTTTTTGTACAAATTTCAGTAAGTTTAAATTATAAATTTTCAGTGACTCCGACAGAGACGATGGAACATTGTAGCAAGATTATGAGTCGCCTTCGCAACTGCACTTGTATCGCAACTCGGAATGTGATTTTACATATCTACTGGTCGATTCTCTCGGCTCAGAAAGAAATTTTATTCGACGAATTCACATCAGCTGAATTTGGGCTGGTTCACATCGTCAAGGAGTACCTCGGAGAGTACGATAACATATTTGACCCTTACTACAGTCCGGTAATGACAAATATTATTAGGAATAGTAATTCAAATATTAAATACAGAAGCATTGGACTTGAAATTGTTCTAATTTTCTAGGATGCCGGTGAGCTCTACGATGTACTTTTGGAGTTCCAAAGGACTTTAAAATGTTGAGTACTCACAGACACATACTTATAATTATCATGGATTAATTCATTCCAGAAAATCGTTGCGAAGTTTTAATTGTTGCTCAGTCTCTTCAAGCGCTTGTTCTAAAGATATGAGATTTAGTTCCTGAAAAAAAGAAGATATTATATTTATATAGTTATGTACACTTAATTAGAACCATTGTGAAAATAGTAGCAGAAATAGAATAGTGGCACAATGGCACAACTTTGGAAACTTTGGATCCACAGAAAAAAGTTAGAGTTACTGCAACTACTACATTTTCCGTCCCTGATTAGAACTTTTCATTATTGTTACTATCGCGGATCTTGTCGTAAATTAAAAGCAAAATATCGCACTGATAGGACGTTACACTAAGGTTCATACTACGTTCTTCCTATAATTTCTTGTTCGCAAATCCTCACCAGAATCTGTATGTTTTGTCCGGCTGAATTTAATAGCGCTTCATCCCAATTCAAATTCACAGGAAATCCATTGGTCTTTGGCATCCATTGGCATCTTTTATAAATTTTTCCTAATCGGTGAAGAGATTCAACGATTTCATCTCTTTTCTCGAGCGGACAAGGAATTCCGATTGTTTTCGTTGCGTTAATGAGTTCGGCAACTTCAGCTGCTGCTTCTGGCATCGAATTTATGAGAGGTGCAACGCGCTCAAAGGAGTCTCGGACAGAGTCTGAAAACCAGATTAAAGAATATTTGATATTAAAAATTTCAAGAAAGCGAGCAAAATGAGATCTCAAATTTTACCAAGTAGACTTGTGGGCAGAGTTTTTTCTTTCTCTAGTTTTGTTTTGACTACAACATGCTCGTTGTAAACGGAATGCAATTTTTCAAACGCAGAAATTGCTTCGGCTTTTAGACGTTCGTATTCAATAAATCCATGATTCTCGTCTTCTTCCTGTTCATTTGTATCTTCAGAACAATGGCCACCACCTGATGAGCTCGGGCCTTTGGATAAAAAAACTGGTGTATAAAAATTGAAATGATTACAATAATGAAATTGAAAAAGCTGAAAGTTTGCTAAATAATTTTTGTTACTGGATGAGTCAGAAGACAAGATGTCACTCATACTAAGAAGTGGAGGACTGAGATCGATTTCATTGTTACATTCATCGAAGCAAGTTCCAGTTCCAGAGTCTTGGAATTTTGAAGTAGTGTCCCAGAAATTGAAAGCTGCCATCAAATTTCGATTTGAAGAGCCCGTTTGGATTCTTGCTGATTTAATTAATTGTTTAAGGGTGCAATTTTTTTCTAGAGGACGTCCATCAAGCATTTCAAATAGTTTGAGAACTTCTTGAGCAGAATGTATGCGAGGCTCAGGTTCATACTCTGGCGTTTTATTAGTTCTAGTTACTCCAGCACTGATGAAAGTGCTGATTCTTGCCGATCTTTCATTTGAATGACTTTGACTGTGACTAGGGTCACGATTTGATGAAATCGTTGAAATGTCTGGCGAAGGTTTTCCAGTGAACGCAATTGTTTTACGTGGCGCCCGTCGCGGCGGTCCAGTGCTTGCAAGATGCATGTTAAGCAATTTCTCTTGTAACTGGCAACTGGAGTCCTATAAAATTAGTCTCAGTATTTACCTATTTTGTAAAGAAAAAAGAAAAGAAAACAGAGTATGCAATAAGTAAACATTTTCAAGCCCTCATTCTTTACATGGAACTCAACGGATCGGTTGAGTTCATTTCGTGAATTTTTCCAAAAACTGCTTATTGTAATGCGAAAATGCAATGTTAAAAAATTAACGAATGTATTTATGCTTATCGCTAGCTTGTATTGGAATTATAAAATTGCAAAATTATAAAATATTTACATCTTACCAGACAAAGTGAAAATGGTTTCGGTTTCCTATTTGATTTTTTTTTCCTACTGTGCACACAATCATAAATTCAACTAATTAGAAGGCTAAGACTAAACTACAATTATTCAACAATTCCACAGTCAACTGAGAACTAGAAAAAGCCTGTGTGACGTGTTAATTCGGAACGGTCAACTTAACTTACCTGTTTCAAAATCCAGGCAGTTAAGGTAGGGCATAGGGCAGGCAGGACCCAGGACACACAATTTCGATATTTCCATTAAATTTCTAATGCATGGAAGCCGTGGAACGCATATATTTGTGACTCTAATCGTAATTAAATTTAATTCTCATTGCATCGCATCTAATTATGCAATGAGCAAGCTTCTGGATTCTGGAGCTGCAGCTAGAAGAAAAACGTATCAGTAGCTGTGCAGTTAGATTCTTACCAAATGACAATTGACAAGTGAATGCCTATGCTCAGTCAGTCAGTCTGTCAAATCGAATTAGAAATTGATAGCAGTGTAGCAGAAATTGAGAGAAGTTTTATAATTATTTGTATGCATAATGCGCGTTGATTGTCGGTGACGAGTTTTTGACAATCTACCTTTCTTCGCCATCCAGCAGTCGAAATTTGAAATTGGACAACCATAGCAGAAAGCTGCTTTCCTTATTTTGTGACGGTTTGCCGATTGGCGATATTGTAATGTGTGTGATCTTGTAATTTTGGCTTTAGCAGAAAGTAAGTGTAGAAAATGGAAATGATGAAAAGTATGAGTCATCCAAGAATCAAAGAATAGACCAACAACGAGACGCAATTCTTGCTGACTTGAATCTTGAGATGCAATGCTGAGATTGCACAACATTTTGCGTTTGCATTGCATTTTGCATTGAATAACCAACACGACGTTGGACAATTTTTAGAGTGTAGACTTTAACTCTAGGCCGACGTTTTTGGTCAGAATTTCTGTCGTCGTCGTCGTCGGCTTTGTCTGGGCAGTGCAGTGGGAGCCAGCCAGCCAGCCACAAATTTTCTTTGAATTTACAAGGGAACCCCATAAATAGGTTTGAAGACAATTTACAATTACAATGCAACAGAATATTTTTTAATACTGTGCTAAACATCTACAGTACTTAAAGGATTCTTGAGTCAAGGTTATTCAAAAACGTATGATCCACACACAAATTGTGTGTGACTTTGGCCACTTTTGTATGACACAATGCTGTTGCCGTCTGTGCACAACCGAGTCAGCCGACTGGAAAAGTGAACAATAGAAATGGCCTATTTAATTATTTTTAAAATTCAATTTCTTATTAATGCCCAATTAAAAGAAAGTTGAGATTGAATTAGTTTCCAGTTATGCTGTCTCTTGTAGTCGAATCGGTTTTGATCAACTCATCCTCAAATTCAATTCACATCATTCCTATAATTTAATTCTTTGGCAGTTTAAAATTAATTTTCCAACTAACACTACAAATGGTTATCCAACCCTTGCAAATGCACGAATACATTAGATTTTGAAGTGCGAAAGTCCCAAAGTGCAAGCAAGAGTGCTAGATCAGATCAGTCATCAGTCTGCGTTCCCCTATTACAAAAAGTGTTTGATTATTACGGGTTTAATACAACAAAATTGCATCAAATCATCCCGCATCGTTTACAGGGCAAGTGAAGGTTTCGCTCACTTGAGCTTCTGAGGCCAAGCTGAGTTTCGTAATTTTTAGTAAAAAATAGTAATAATAAATTACAGTTCGTGCTTATTAAGTTAGGAGGAGGTTGCGAGGTTCCCTTGTTAGGAAAAGAGACGCGATAGGAATGAATGCATGCTCTGCTCTCTGCTCTGCTCCTGCAACCACACTTTCCAGTTTCCAGTGTTTCCACTTTCGTTCGTCTCATTTGAGTGCTGACTGGACATCCAATCCAACCGAAACTGAACCGTGACCAGCCCCTATAAAATTCTACACAAACTGGTTGACCCCTGACCTGCTTCAAAAAATAGAGGCATCATGGCCATGCACCCTGTGCTAAATTTCCCTGTGACTGCAAAGGACAAGTTTGTCATCTGCGTCTACAATAAGAGTCATCAGGTCTTGTAAGTACTTATTTATTAAATTTATTTTGTATTATTTTTGAGCTTGCATGCATTCGCATCTAGTATGCTAGATTTTCGATTGAAAAGTGACAGGAGTCAAGGCCAACATTGTCGACTACAATTAAATTACAAATTTCACTGCACTCACATTAATTACAATTAATTGCATTTCAATTCTATCCTAAAATTCTGTCAAACTCATGCCCCTCAAGCATGAACAAGCGGACGCACTTTTTGCAGGGCTGAGTAAGATACTTACTTTTATCTTATGATAAATTTATCTGAGATTGACTGAGATAATCATCTAGATAACTTTTTCATCTAGTATCTTGTTTCTTCAAACACCAAAAAAAGTTATCTTCATCTTCCATCTTTCAACAATTTGTGAGGCCATAAGATAAAGGATAAATTTTGTTGCCAAGCTGTAAAAACCCAAAAGCGAATGTGGTGTGGTAAAGCTTAGAAATTTGGCGCTAGGAGGAATTTTTCGAAGTTCTCGTTCGACCATAAAGCTAAATTTTGTGTAAAATTTGAAAATTTTAACCGAAAAACACAATTATTGGAGGTTAAAAAGATTTTAAGAAATTGTAGGTTCAGTACTCTCACCTAATAGACAAATGCCTGACGAAAACTTTGAAGTATACTCTATTCTAAAATTTAATAACAACATTTTACTCAAGGAGAATTCCCTTTTTGACTAGATGATTGATCGTCGTCAAAGCTGATTCATCTATCATTACGTGAATTCTCCCTGATTTTACTGAAGATCATTGAAATGCAGTACTATCCTCTGTACTTGTGCGTTTTTAAGTTGCAGACTGTATAAATTTGTTCATAGCAAACCCTCCAATCCAAACCCAGCATTAGAATACTCGAAATGTTCCCATACTTTGAATTAATAGTGTATTGGAGTATTACACAATTTTTTCCCTGGTTTATATTTATAAAGGAGATTTTGTAAAATCTTAAAGATAATTTTATCTTATCTTGACATCGAAAATAGGCATCTTTCAAAACCGGACGATCTTGATCTTTTATCTAGAACGTTAAAAAATAGTATCTTTTCTAAGTTAACTCACCACAGCTAACAAATGCAGTATCTTGCCATTGCCGAGCCCTGGCTTTTTGTAGGGATGACCCTATATTAAATAGATAGATTATGCCAATTACCGAGTACCGAATATCCCTTTCGGCCAATTGCCGAATACCGAACAGTCATACTAGGCAAGACGGGCGAGAGGCCGAATACCGAATATTTCTATTAGGCGAATGGCCGAATACAATTTGATCAAATTATTCGGTATTCTGTCACTAATCGATCCCCTATTCGACCAAATATTCTGGCCATCTCTAGTTTTTTGTTGCGCTGGACTGACCGTATAACGACAATTGCCCCCCGATAATTGACCCCCTCCGCACATGCAGTGTGGTTGATCAATGTAGCTTTTTGAATTGTAGTCGAAGCTCAAACTTTAAAGGCCTATCTTTTCCGAATGTCAACAATGTCAAGGTTAAGCTATTGTCAACATCGAAAATTGATCAAGATTGTAGCAAACATTGGTAGAATTCAGTTTCAACCCTCTGAAAATTCCTCATATTTATATGAATTTAGAAACTAAGCCGCAAAGCAATAGATCCGAATGAATCCAACTATTACTTTGGAATCACCTTGAATAAGTTAAAGCTGAATTGGAATATCGGTAAGTAACTTCACTACAGCGGTATTAAACCCGGGACTACTTTCCCCCTCCAATGTCGTTCAATAAAAAGAGATTTATTTACTTTCCCCCTTCGTAGTGTTATGTTACTCGAATACATTGCTTTATTTAAGCTAGAACTAATTAAATGACCAAAGATTGAGAATCGTTGTAATTTATTAAATTAATGTGGATTTTTTTCGGAACCAACCTTTTCTGGGTACCGGGTTCGGATGGGTTTTTGTGGATTTAGGACAGGGCGGGTCAGATTTTTGTGGACTTGTTAAATTCCGGGTTCGGGAAGGTCGAGTTTTTTGGACTTCCGCCATTGGAGTCGTAGCTTTCGCTTTTATATAGCAGCCAATTGAGCTTATTGCCTAATTAAATTATCTTTACTCATTACTCAATTTCAAATTTCCCTTTTGTCAGCTTTTTTGTTTAATATTTATGATAATTTGTTGCATTGTTAGAATTCTAAATTTCCACTGCCATTTTCCCAATTTTTCATTTCAAGAAAAGAAATTAATTTGAAACCCTTACTACCTCATTTAAAAAAAATTGGTGGATGTTGAATAGTATTGGCTTCTTGCTTTAGAAACGAAACGTTATCGGGCCCAGGTGGGTCGCGGTTTTTTTTTACTCGCGTTTAAGGTCGGGTGCGGGTGGGCCGGGTTTTTGATATATGAACCCGTTCACCTCTAATTTCAGCTACAATTAATTAACTACTTACTGACCCTACACACTGTAGGATTAGCCTTGAAAAGTTTGTTACGCAATTGATCTCTTAAGCTATAGATTAGGGAACTCGAAGTGAACGAATTTGAGGTAAATATTTTCTATATCCTACGTAAGTAAAATTAATTTAACTACTCGAGTTGTCGTTCTTGTACTTATTTACAAACCATCCTTGCTGACTCAGTTCAGTTCTCTTTCTATCTAGATTCTGGACTTGCATCTCTTGTATTAGCATTTATCCAGATGTAATTTGCAAAAAAAGGTTCAAAACATAACTGATCGAATCATGAAAAAGGTTGGATAGGTTGTGCTAGATCAACAGTAAATGTAAACATGCAGAACGCTAGGCTCAGCAGTCTTTGTTTGTTTATACAGAACCTGACACTCGGCACTCGACGTCTATGACATTTGCCAATGCTTGATTTCTTTTCGGTTTGGGTTTGCTTGGCTAACATTATAGAAATTAAAGATAAAGATATTGGATATTGTGTTGTGACCGGCTCTGTCTGTTTGTCGTCTGTCTGATCTGATAGCTGTTCTTTTGCATCTTTCAAAATCAATAAAAAAAGTAGTCCTTGAAGTGAAAAAGTCATGCGATGCAATAAGAATGAAAAAATGGGAAAGCAATGCATTTTATAAAATTATGCCGAGCACAATTTTGCAAACTCATTTCAATCAGAAAATATACTATCATAATAAATGTCTCGAATTTGTCTTTTCTATTTCACAACAAAATGTCTAATGAAATATATTTTGTTTAACCTAGGACGGACCGGTTGTGCCGTCACCTGGTAAAATGCCGTACAGCGTATTTGAGGGATTGTGAAAGGGCTCGGAAGAAGCCTGACATCATAATATGCCGATGGAACTCAAACCATCATTTGCGTGAAGGAGAGATGAGGAACCACGAGCTGGAGTGTCCGGACCGGGAATGCATGACTGAGCACATGCGCTACCATGAGAGTAAGATTTCTACTTCTGTTTAACCTTAGATTTAGAACGATTCAAAGAGTTAGAATTTGCTTTTGTGTTTTGCTACGATATTTCTTCAATTTTTTTCACAAGGTAATAATTTGAATTGTTTGGTGTACAGGTGCAGACTTTAAAGCTCCGGGGCCAGCTCCAGGTTCTCAGGTACCGAAGCCTGAGCCGAGGAGGCGTTTGGCTGCTAATTTCCCACAGCCACTTGATGCGGGCGAAGATTGGGAGCCAAACGAACAAGAGGGAACATCCAGGCGAGTAAATGACAGAGAACCTGTTGGTGTTGCTGGAGCTCGTCAATTCGAGCAAAACAGCCGTCCTCAGGTGGGATATGACCCACAAATTCGACTCTCAAGAGAGCCGATCATTCAGTAAGCTTTTGTTTTTATCTTATATATGTTTTTCATGTTCTGTAGTGTGATGAAATGTTTGACGAGTACGCTTTGTACCAGTCTAAAGTGCAACTCGTGATTTTATGACGCTTGTAGGATTTGTTTTGAGATTATTTTTCATTTTATACCTCATCGAAATAGTCAGTACTCCGATCGAAACGAAATGAAGCCCAGTCTATTTCGTTTCGATTCCGTTTGATTTTGATCAAAATTTACTCGGGAAACGCTTTTTTAACCAAATTTGATCGTCAAATTGACAAAAAAAGACTTGGAAATGTTTCGTTTCGGTCGAAACGAAACAGAAACAATCCCTACTTCGTTCCGTTTCGAAGTCATCGAAATAAAAAAAAACCATTTCATTTTGTTTTGATTTCGAACGAAACGAAACGAAATTATTTCGTTTCGATCGGAGCACTGGAAATAGTAAGTAAAGAGCTTACTAAGACCTCAGGCTAACTTCGACTTGGACTTGAATGTAAGCTAATTAATTAATCTGCTCATTGTGTTTCAGGAACCCGCAAGGGTTGACCAGGTCCGAGCGTCGTGAGTTCCGAGAGGAAGAACGTGTGCGTTGGGCTGCGCTGCAGCTTCGGCAAGAGGTTTTTGGCACCAGACGTGCTGGAGGTCAGAGTGAGCCTGGAGGTGAAGAAGTGGACCCAAGCCCAGAGACTGATGAAGATCCTGGAGATCGTATGGCAACTCCAAGTGATGACTTTGTGCCTTTGCCATTCACTGGGACCAGGAAATAAGTGCAGTTTTTTTTTCACTTGGAAATTTGGAGACTTGATATTTGAGCAAATTGTAGTTTTGAATTTAAATGAATTTGAATAAACTCAGTTTTGCAGGAAAAGTTGGTTTGAACTTTGAGTTGTTATAGAAGTTTGAACTCTGTTGGATTTTCGTTTTGATTTCGTAATTGAATTGAATGCAATCCATCTGACCCGACTCGACGACAATTTCGATTAACTTATATTTTTTTATTTGCATTGCATCCAGTTTTACATTTCCAGCAAGAGAAAGTTAGTTTTTCTACAATTTCTAAAATAACAGTTCGGAATTTCTTTTTTTCAATACGGAAAGTTTTGTTTTTAGAAAGAACCAGCTGCCGTCAACTCTCATTTCCCATTTCCTGCAGGGAATGAATTACAAATTTTAATTTTGTGTTAATCGAAGGATTAGATTAGCCATTTTGCAAAAATTGCATCTAACCTCAGCAAAACTACGAAAGAAATTCGACGCAGTTTCTGCAGCCTCAGCTTGGATTTTGAAATGGCGAAGAATCGGAAGTTCAGTGGGTGAGTTTTTGATAGAAGTAGCAGCGCTCCATTTGCAAATAAAATTGCGTCATACTTTCCCTAATTCAACTCTGTTCCATTGATAAATGTAATGATTTAAAACAGCTTCTTTGTTTGGTCCAACGATAAGCATGACTTCAGCAAAATAATTCTCATGCGTAGGAATTGTCAAGCCTCCATTCCCGAGCGGAGTGTACTCTGCAACGACAGTTATTTGCGATTATATTAATTAGAAGAAACAATTAATTGGCAACAATACAAAAAATGAAAAAAAACGGGTTTTGCTTATTACCAAACCATTTCATATTTTACAAAAACGACCACATTTGGTTGACATAATTTGACAATTCTATTGTCACCATTGCATTGGCAGGATTTTGCTGATTATTTTCAGCTGCTTTCATTTGCTGCTCCTTCACTCAAAAACTTTCTAGTGCGAATAGAATCACGAAAATCCCGACTTTACAAAGTATTACCTCGCTCTGTAGCCCTCCATGAAGGATTTCGTGAAGATATATTGAAGAACGTCTTCCAATAAGAAATTCATTGTCATTCAATTGTTGAAAGCCATTGTTGCGATGGGGTAGGAAATATGCTTGGGCGAAAGTTCTAGCAGTATCCACATGCTCATGATTCCAAACTTGACTACTAGCAGTGCAGCAGGCAGAGTGCACTCTGTGCAGTTTGTTTTTACGCAATCCTTCATCAAGTTATTTTGTTAACGAATATTTGTTGTGCTAATTTTCATTTTGCGCAGTGAAAGTATTGCAAAAATGTTGAAAGGTGTGGATCCGCAGGGGTTGATAGAGTGACAGTGACAAACAAATCGAGACAGCTGCCAGAAGTAAACTAAAAAACTGAAAGCATCGCTAAAGTATATGAATTCGGACCAAAAATACTTGAATTACGACTCCGATACTAATGAAGTTTAAGAATACCCGATTCCGATACTTGAGGGAAACATTTTAAGAATTCCAATAATACCAATTCCGATACCAGATTTTAACGATTAATTCGAATTCCGATTCGATTCCGATACCCATCCCTGCTTTCAAATGCTAAAAAAATCCGAACTCAATTTTTGTCTGTTGTTAAAATTTTATTTCTTGATTGTTGTGGTAACTGACCCACCTCTTGAGCAGACAGCAGAGGTAAACAAACAAACAAAACAAAGTAAATTTGCCATGGTGGGGCAGGCGCAGAGCAGAGCCCAAGTTCAAAGCTGAGCAAATATTTTGCTTCGTTTTCGTTGTCCCGCTCTTTCGGCTTGGCTTTTGGCATTTGCAACTTGGAACTAATTCAGAGCAGACGTGTTCAAATCCGGGTCTTCTCTTCTTCCGCTCCGACATCCGACTTTTTCGACAGTCTTTTTCGCCAGTGTTTTTCGTCAGTTGTCCGAAATCCGAACCCAAGCCACGAAGTCAATCATGCAACCCGCCCAGCCTAAGCCTGGCCCTTCATCCGCGGCAAGACCGACCCCTGCCTCTCTTTCTCTTGTCCGCTCTCCAGCTCCACGGACTTCTCGTGCTCCAGCAACTTCTTCCTCCGAAGAAACTGACGAACCCAGAGTTGTCGTTGGTTGTGAAAAAGGCATGCCGGTTGCCTACATTGCTTCCGGTCCCAACAAAGGTCAGTCCATATGTCTAGACCATTACGTTCAAGAAATTTATCCACCGTCGCCAGAGTTTGAGCTAAATCCTCGCACTGCTGCACTGGGACCATTGGTCGACAAGTCTTGGCGCTCTGGCTACAACTTTGAAAGGTGGGGTCATGGTCAAAGGTCAAGTTTGTATCGAGGACAATTTCCAGTCCTACCACCGCGAGCCCCGATTGAGTTGATCATGCGCAAAGATTGTGGAGGAGCCAATGCAACTGATAATCTCAAATGGCAACGATTTTTTGACAATCAATCCGTTGAAAATTTGCTCAAGTCAGCCATCTTTGCCTGCTCTGAAGACTTGGTTCGTGTCAGAAAATCTCTTAGAACTAAATTGGGAATGAATACCGAGCGACCATGGGGTATTTTACGGATTTCATTTTGATTATTATTACCTAGATTTGTGTCACTGCATATTTTGTACTAATCTGATTTTAATTTGGTTCCAGTGATCATCAGACTTCCACTAAGTTTTGTCACCATTCTGACTAATCTCACCGTTCGTGCTTATGACGAAGTCAACAATGCTGCTCGCGTTATGGTGTTCAAGATTCTGTACGATATGGCTCAACGCTATGAACATGACATTGTCCCATTTCACAATGATATCGGACTAAATTTGGCCTTGGATTTACGCTTCAATTATCACCACAACATCGCACGACAAGAAAAATCATCAGTAAGCAACATTCCTAATTAAATGAATTACAATTATATCTTCTGTGCCAAAATTGTTTGGAGAAGAAATATTGATACGAATTTCTATCTTTAGATTCTTGTCCAAGAGTTCAAAATTTTGAACGAAATCCAGGGATGGCTCCTGAAAACTTACGATGAAATGATGGTTCACTGGATGCCTTTGAACAACTTGCCCACCACCAAGAAAAATAAACGCGGTGGTAGCGGTACCGATTCTCCAATAGATTCTCCAACCGCTGGCCCGTCTACAAGTTTCCCTCCAGTGGACTTCTCACCGCTCCTACCTTAGATCATTACTCGAACCTTCCAATTAACCCGACCCACCTTCTATTAACCACACTATTCCAAATTCCACACCTTTTTTTCCGTTACTTACTTTCAAAATTTTCTGCAATGTGAATGTTAAATGAAATAAATTGATGCATCAGTAACATGTTTTACATTTACGTTTCAATAATTTTCTTGGAATCACAATGAGCACAACACAGGCAAGTTCTTAAAATACTTTCCATTTTTATTCAAATGTTCCTTTTAAGTTTTTGCAATATAACGGTACTTTATACTATTTAAATATTTCAATTGCCTATTTCAATATTCGTTCTTTTATAATTTTAATGTTAGATCATACATAACATTTAAGAAAGTAAGTCACTCAACTCGTTCGTCAGTTGTAAGATTCTTTGCAGCAAATTTTTCAACGCAAGTTTCCACTTCTAGATACCTTAATTATATTTCCTCAATCTAGTCCTTTCTTAAATACAAAAAAAAATAACAAGTTTTGTAAGGAATCGATTTCGTAGGGTCTATAAAATCAATATAATGCAGTAACAAATGAAAAATCTAATTTGCCTTACGAATAATTTTAACAAAAATTATGTCACTTTCATACAATGAAATTACTCTTGCTACAATTAAAGCAGCACTTGTGGGCACTTAGAATCAGACTGATAGCATAAATTCCAGGATTCGAAAGCTTTTCATTTTTGTGTTGAAGAACGATTAAAAGGAGATGTTTTCTTGGCTCCAACTTGTAACAAGATGACTAAAATCCAATTTTACTTCAGCGTAGAAGTACGATAAGTATGATTTCGTCTTCCAAGAACAGTTCCTGTGCTCATAACTTGTGCTGATGGCATTGGGTCGAGCTGCTCCAAGCCGTAGTCCTAAATTCATTACAAATAAATTAGAACCTTTCAAGAAATGCAATTAGAAGTCTGTCAAATCAATCAAACTTCCCAAATAGTATTACTCTTCAAATTTAAAATAAAATTATGTATAAATTCAGTGCGAATTTTAATACCTTTTCATGTCATAATTCAATGTCCCTATAGTTGCACGAGTCCTGAGGTTCCAAATGAACCAATGAACTCTTGCTCCAAGACGGAGAAAAATGATTCGAGTGATGATTGTTGTGATTCGCAACAATGTTTCGCCCATAGTAGCGATAGAATTGATTCAAACCGTCCATGGAAGTTGCTCTTCTCCTCAATGATGACTGCTGGTGCTGCGGTGGGCCGTAGCCATTTCCATTCCCATTGTTGCTTTTCCGTCTATCCATGCTAGCCATGTAGTTCAAGTTCCCCCCATTTGAAGCATGCCATGGATTTTGGCTATTGTTGTAGTTCTCCATTGCCAAGGCATGATTCACGTAGCCCATGGAAACTGGTCTGGACGGCGGGGGCCTCGCCCAATACTCATCATTGGAAACGTTCCAAAGAGATCTGGTCCTATGAAGTTGTGAGACTGGAGAAGGAATAATTCCTGGAGGCTCTACTCCAATCCCTGCAATTCCCAACTCGCTGATACAACTCTTTTTGTAGGCTGGGTCAAACATTATGGCTGGGTTGAATTCATTCTTCATGGCGAAAGATGCTCGGCTTTGAGCCTGGGCCTGGGACAGGGCAGCAGCCCTCATTTGCCGATTTTGTTTTTGAAGATGGAGTGGATGAGTGCTGAAGCTCTGAGAAGTACCCCTATCGTCATCAAATGTCATCAAAGGGCAACACTTGACCATACACCAAATTCTATTGGCTAAGCATTTGAGGGGGGAAGAAGTGGTATGGGTGGAGTCTACGAGGGAGGTAGATGAATACCTCAGAGACACCGAAGAGGAATCGGCAGAGGTGGAATTCATCTTTTTTTGAGATCAAAGTTTACCTGTGAAGCGTCGGCACCGTCGACGGTCGCTTGAGCGTCACGTTATAGTCTGGGGTATAGACAGTGTGGGTGTCCACGTAGCCGTAGTTGGGATAACCCTGATTGTGATTGTGCTGATTGTTGGAGTTTGTGATGCTCACGAATCGATTCTTTCGACTCTTGAGAGTGTCCGTGAGTCCAAACGGCAGGGAACCTGCTTCAATACTTGCCTAAACAAACAATTACAAGATTAATTAATTGATTTGTATTGCGGATTATGTAAATTGCACATAATTAATGAGTTGGGAATAGTCGTAGTCATTTGTGATATGCTAAAATCAAAGTAAATAAAGCACAAGGCCAAGTTTATGATGGGTAAGGGAGTGTACTGTGTACTACTATACTGGTGCAAACAAAACTTCTAACTTCATTTGAAGGTACAATTAATCCCGATTCCAATTTGCACAAAATGTATTGAATTTTCCACAGCTGAAACTTGAAAGTAAATTTACTAGCAGGGTTTCCAAAATGCCTGCTGTAATTGGATTGACGATCGCTAACTAACGCTGCTGGGGAAAAATAATTATGATCACAAATTTCATGCCTGCACATAGTAAAATGCGAATGAAAAATGAAGTAACGTTTACTTTCAAGCATTGCAATTAATTGCATTCTAGCATTCTACTACTGCATTCCGCATTGATATTTGACACCTAGAAATCATCAAAATCAAAACTCTTGTCGTTTCGTCATAATTCGTCGTGCTGCACAAATGCACGACGTAAAAAATGTCAAAGCATGATCATGATTCATGAGTGTAATTGAATCCACGACAATAAAAACTGAATTGAGGACAGTCGTGCTCGTCCTGCTCGCTCGTGGTTTACTTGAATCAAGAAAAAAGTGCTCTGTTTTTGTCATCTTCCAAGAAGGCAGTAGTGATAATTGGAATTAGAAATGTCACTTTGCGAATGGGTGAAAGCGGAGATGAATTAAATTGGTGTCCCACCGACCGAGCTTCTTGTTTTACTTTTACTTGACTTGGCACTTCGTAGAATCACCACATTATACGAACGTTATCTCTAGCTTCCCTGCTCTACTATTTTCTTTCACTTTTTATTATTTGCTACACATTTGCAATTTTTTGTTGTTGCAAATTTTGGATATGCGAACTGAACAAATCTCGGCTCATTTTTCTCCGAGTTCTTACTTGAGATTGTTGAGATAATTGAGAAATCAAACCTAGATAAATTCCAGGCCAATTTGTCTCCAAACTTAATTAAGTAATTCATAGAAATGTGAGAAAATTACCAGAGTGAGATCATGTAGTCGTCCCAAAATGAGCTCTTCGTCCCTCCAATTCAAGTACAGTGAACAAACGCACAGAGCACCAAATATCTAAACACACACGACACCGAGAAAAATGTAGGTTTGAAGTTCCAGTTTTTAAAAATCCAAACTAATTGAATGGTGAATTCCTACTAGCACCATTAGTCGCCGGTAATCTTCTTGCTTTCCCTTAACACTCTAGTCTATTTTTATTTCTCCTTCTCAAAGACGTGACTTTTGTGCGAAATTCTATGAAGACGATTTTCGGACTCAGACAGACTGACAATGAGAAAAAGACTCGGACTTCTAGAGGTTTTATAGTCAACTCTTTTGTCGCAAAAGTTTTTTAGCCGAGTCGTTTAGTCTAGAGGACTTCCCGAAGTAGGATTATATAACAAATTCTACATGACTGTCCATAGCGATTGTTACTTTATTCGACTTTAATTTCATTCGCACAACATTCATAGGTCACATTTGAGGTCAGCTCTGTCAATCCCACGCAAGAAAAGTCTCATGAGAATGTTCGTTGAAACAAATCGAAAAGAAAATATTCTGCCTGACGAACATACGAACATTGCAGGTTCAGGTGAGACGAAAAAATTCTTATAAGAATATTTGAAATCTAACACGATGTTGAATCCTTCAGACTGAAAAATTGTCGGATTTGTATCAAACTTACATTGAAGATTGCACGGAGTGACCAATAGACGAGTTCAATGACTCCGTACTCGTACTTGTGTGATGGCTGTGGAGAAAATTAAAAAAAAAAGATAAATTTGTTGAATTTTTTAAATGTTTATGTTTATACGGTCTAAATTCAATCAAACTAAAATCCAATGCTGAGTTCGTGTGCCGTGCAAAAGACCAAATAATTTGTCCTTTGTTTCCTTGTCAAACTTCAAGAGTGGAATAAATATGCTGGTTCGCTGGAGAGCAATATTATACGAATACGAGAATCGTATTCGTCCGAGCAAAACCAATACCAAAAAAAGGTAAACAAAACTGAAGAGCAGAATAACTGATGAGTTATTATAGTTATGAACTACGACGAACTTGTGTTGTGAGTGCATAAATAGTAAATTGTCGTTTTGTGATTGTGTCGGGAGACTTGTCATGATCACTCAATAATCTTTGGGCCTGGGCGGATCGAGTGCCGATGACGGTCAAATAGAATGGAATGACTAATAAACACGACCGACTCGTTCAAATATCATTAACACCTTTTGGTCAAATAAATAATAGAATATCAACAAGTGAGATATGAAGTTCTGCATCAGAGTCAGCGTAACAAAGTCTCTGTTTGCAATTAATTTCATCTGATTCCTAAATGTCAAATTCGCACCAATGATTTGTTTCAAACTTGATTTCCTCAGATGAATTCAGCAGAAGATCTGTAGACTGCAGTACCTATTTTTTAAGACAACTAACAATTCTAATAAAATACTTTGCGAGTTTTTAACTTACTTAATTAGTCGCCAGAATCTGCCGCCCGACTTTGCGCTTGGAAAGCAAGACACTTTGGCACACTGATAACAACGTGAATGCAATGCTTAAGATATGACCTGGCAGAATGAAATTTGGGACAACCGAAGTCCTACTTAACATTAACAGCCTGTATTCCGTGTTAATTATACTGACTGATTTCCCAAATCGATTGTGAATTTGTGAGTTGGGAGGTCCTAAATGTTATTGTTGCGACGTTGCGAGACTATTGCTCTAGAATATCTAAACTTAATGACCTTAATGACTTATTCATAGTTAGCTGACTTGGCGTTGGTATATGGCCTGTTGGTTTGTCAACCGATAATATTTTTCATTTACATGTGGAGCCGGTAGCCGGAAAAGAAATCAGTTTGACTGTTGGACAGTCGTTCACTTCACCGCACACTAAGATTCTGTGGCGCCTTCGGTTTCTGCATTTTAGATTGTTTGCAATTGAGATGCTTGCATTGCAGCAACCCTTGTACTTTTTTTTACAGACTTCTATTAAAGTTTAGTGATAGCGGTGGTGGCAAATTTCATATTTGTTAGTTCGGCTTTATGCAATGTAATACATAATACTAGTACACTCTCAGACTGTGTTCCGTACTACTCACCAAAAATGATTCGCGAATATAAGCAAACGCAATTCTTGCTCTTCAAATTCGCTGCACTAAAAATGTGCAACAACAAAAAGTTTGACGCTAAGGACTATTTGATTGTCTAGCTCGTAGAATACCAATGACTAGAATACTAATTTTGTAGATTTTGGACGCGTAATTCTCTGCGTGGAAATGTAAACAAATATTTGTCTGTCCAGTTCGCCCTCGCCCAGCACTTGAATCCCACTGTCATTGGGTTCAAGTGTGCAATTAGGAAAAAATGTATTAAGTATTTTTTGATTTTTTGTCATCACATAATTTAATTAATTATTTGTTGACAAAAAATACGACCGAGGTGTTATTCAATTAATTACACGTCTTTGCATTGGATGACCACTATAATTATAATACGTTAAATTCGACTCCAATTGCAAACTACGTCTCCAAATTAAATTTTGGCGAACATTCAATGATTCATCATTCATGACATTAGGCGGAATAAGAGGTCATAGTGTTTTGGCATGGATTAAATAACTTACCCAGTAATAAAGTGACATGAATAGAACCATCCCAGCTTCGGGGAAAAATGACAAAACTGTCATTAGACTCCAGCTCATGAGGTATCTGCGTTGCTTCTGCAAATCATGAGAAAAATTATTTTGTCAAGATTTCTTACCATTTACACTGTACGAATTGTCCAATCTTTTCTCTTCTCAGGGACATTTGCAACTTTTATTTGTATTACGTGGATGCAGGCTGCAACTTTTCTTTCAATCATTCATTTCATTTCATACGTGCTTTATCAGAAATCAGAAATATCGATAGTAATTTCAGTAGACAATTTAAACTCGCTATCAAAATCGGTTAAGGCCAGACCAGATATATGAATGAGAAATGGCATTTCCGATCCCTGACCTGTCTCGTCTCTAGTTCAAAATGTCTCGTCGT
>JAQGCM010000707.1:0-21385 GCA_034699705.1 Hymenaphorura dentifera
AATAAGAATGATCGTTAGATCATAGTTACATTTTTAGGCTTTTTAGGTACCAAAGTTCTCCTTCTTGAGTTTTGCAGTCTCAGCTTTTAATGCAAGTCTCAAGTAAGTAAGTAAACAAATGCAGACCACGACAAACTAACTACTAACTATGAAATCACTGTTCAAAATATTTTTACGATGTTGACGACTCTTTCTTACTAATCTCAAACTGAATGTAAAGAAAGGGATAAAAGGATTAGGATGAATGAATAAATGTCAAAGGTCAACCCACGCGTTCCGTACGTTCACATTCCAATGACTTAAAAAATACTGGTAATTATCACTTTTGTGTGTTTCTGACTGACTCCACTTCCGTTCCGCTGCTGTATAACATTTTCTTAAATAAAATACTTACTTTACTTACTATAATTTGTGCAATTAAAAAATCTTCACTACAGCGACAGCGACAGCGTAGCCCAGCTAGTTGCCCAAGTCAGTCTGAATGAACTTCCCAACTTTCTGCACTGCCAAACGAATTTGTCAGTCAGTCAGTGAGTAAAAAGATGATGATTAAAAATGAATCACACTTCCAGAGCACTTTCTTTAAAGTCTTTAAAAGCACACTCTTCACTATAATTAAAAGAATTAAAACATATTTTATTTGATTAATTACAAGTTAAGAACAAAACTCCGACTTGATTTAAGCCAGCAGCAGCAGCATAGGAAACAGGAAGGAAGGACTAGGACACTTTGAATAAAAATAAAAGTTGAGATAGGGCGCATCGTCGTAGCTCAGATGTGAAACAGAACACATGTCATGTCATTCCGTGCATGTTTTGAGTATGTACGTCGTTAGCTTTGCTATTCTATGCTTCCTTTGATGCGATCTGTGATGTAATAAAAGCACCACCACCAGCTGATTAATTTGCGTATTATTTATTTATTTAATGCGGAGGGGTGTAGCTTTGCATCTTGCATGAAACTTGAATTTGATACAAAATACATAGTTCGATACGAATGAACCACGGCACGGCACGGCACGGGCACGAGGGAAAATGGGCATCAAAATATGAAGATCAAAATCTACTGGGTGGACGCTCGCTGGCCACCCAGCGAGCGGGTTACCCCTGATGGGGGGTGGGGTGGTGATTGGAGAATTTCGAAATAATGGAATAATAATAATTGTTATTGCCAATGTAAAACATGAATGCAAAGTTATTGCTATTTGCTGCCATTGTTGGGCGCTACCCGAACCGATGAAATAAATAAACAAACCTTTTGTTGAATTTGCACGATTGCGCATTTGCATTGTTGTCTTTTTTGATGTGCTTTCTTGCTTTTGTCAATTTGGAGATTTGACGCGAAACGGACAGACTGGCTCGGCTCGAATTGCGAAACTTTTGTCAACCGAATTGTGAATTGAATAATTTGTGCATCGGGATTCTTCGTCAAATAAGTTCGTCAACTTGAAAAGTCACAAAGAGGGTTCAACTGTTGTGAGTGATTAAACTTGAGGAAAAACTAGAAGGGAAAGGGACTTGGTGCTGATACGGTTTGAATTTAGATTTTACCATTTTGTATGGCTAGTTTATGTATTTATGTACTAGTTAGTGTATTAGTGTCGATACAGGCTTCTAAATAGTGAAGAAAACCAGAAAGGCATTCAAAATAGCAAATAAAGTTAGAGGGATGTATTAAGGAAGCTGCGCTGAATAATTTCTGTTCTTCGCCTGCCATAATTTGTACAGATAAAAATTTCGTAGCTTGAAATCGAGTTCATGTGGATGAAGTTCCATTGCGAACCCGAATAAGTATCAAAATCAGGAACCCGAATCCGAACTCGGAACTTGCAAACCCAAGTTCCTAAGAACGGAACCAGAACTTGGAGTACTACTACGAAGCCGAACTCGAGTTGACAATTCAGTATATTTGCTAGATTGTACTGGAACTAGATTAATTCGTTGGAACAAAAAAGCTTGTATTCCGGATGAATTAACAACTCATGTAAAACTGTTAATTGTTTACGTCCTTTGCTCCCCGTATAAGTCGATCGCATTGACTCCGATTTGTATCGTTCTTTCTGAAACTTATCGACAATGAAAGTTGCTTGTCCCGGACCCGACTCAATTTAATGCAAATTATAAGAAGTTTTTAACGCCTTTTAGATATCTGGATTTTAAGCTTGGGTCTCGTTAATGCAATTTTGCTATTGCAACCATTGTTTGGTGTTACCGATGAAATAAGCAAACAAACAGATTTGTTGAATTTGCACCACTGCATTGCATTATTGCTTTCTTTGCTGTGCTTTTGCTGTTGTCATTAATTTGGAGATTCAACGGAAAGACTGGCCATAATTTTGAAACTTTTGTCAACAGAATTGAACAATATTCGTGCATCTGGATTCTTCGCCAAATAAGTTCGTCTGACTGGAAAAGTTGAAAAAAGGGCTCAACAGTTCTGCATAATTGAACTCGAGGAAAAATTAAAGGGAAGAAGAGATTTGGTGCTGATAAGGTTCGAATTTTGTTTATATCAATTTTTTTGTATTATGTTAGTTTAAGTGCTAGTCTATTTGCCAGAAGAGTTCACTCCTAAATGCGCACCCAATTTAGAGACAGTGGAAATTCGAATCGTGAATTCGATTTATGCATATTTTATAAGCGAAGAAAATGACGATGTAGAATTTCTTGAATTACTCTTGCCAGCTTCTCATTTAAGTAGGTTGTTCTGTACCTGTAAATATATTTTCGTAGATTTCTACTTACGAGGTTCAGTTATTAGAGTTTAGAAGCAGACGTTAAAATATTCGCGTCTGAATTCAGAATTGAGCGTTGGGAGGGATTTGACTAGAACCCGTAAACTGAACCGAAAATTTCGCTTCGGTTTAAAGTACCAAATCGAAACCGACTTTGCTTTGAGTCCAAATCAAATCCGAAACCGAAGCGTAGTTTAGCTGCATGGTACATGTTTCACTAGTGAAATATAATCTTGGGCCATTTTAAGGAATATTTTAATTTTGGATAATAACTAATAATCCTTTTGAGTTTGAGCTGGCTGGGAGAGACGGCTACCAGACGTTAGACGTAATTCAAAGTTTCTTAGTTCGTCTGAAAACTAAAATCTCAGAGAACAAGAGTAAAA
The DNA here is from genome assembly GCA_034699705.1 of Hymenaphorura dentifera. Taxonomy (NCBI): domain Eukaryota; kingdom Metazoa; phylum Arthropoda; class Collembola; order Poduromorpha; family Onychiuridae; genus Hymenaphorura; species Hymenaphorura dentifera. Next base: position 3,121 of record JAQGCM010000707.1, read on the forward strand.
ACTGCTAACAGGGAATTGAGAATGGAATGTAATAAAGAATCAAGAATAAAACTAATGCAGCAAATGTCACGCTACTACTAAGATTCTATTCCTATGTGTGACATTTTTTGTACCTTTCAATATTTCCGGTTTACAGTTCGATTTCTTGTTTGAATTGAATCGGACCAGCTCTAGAAGATATGTTTAAAATTTTCAATTTCGTATAATACTTTATTTGATCTAGCCATATCTAGATTTTCTTATGATGGATTTGACTTGGAATTGGTTCCACAATTTCTGCAGCAAATAATCTGGAAAAACTTTGCATACTTGACCATTTACAATAGAGCTTGCAAACTATTCAGCCCCATTCGTTCAAAATAAAATTACAAAATTAACTACTACCATAAAAGCAAATTCCAAACACTAGGCCTAGACCCGAAACTGAGAGGAGACCATAAAAAGTAATTCGCAAAACTTATGCATGATGGCTGTGTGCTAATAATTGCGTTTATAATTTGCCTGATGTGGCCATAGGACAAAACAACTTTTTTGTTTGTTGATTGTTTGCATTTTCGACAACCGCTGCTGTACTGCTTAGGTTGAATTTGAACTTAAATTTTCGTCAATTCTATACAGTTTCAGCCACCACTGCAGAAATTGTAGATTTTGAAGATCCGAAAAGTTTTAAAGTTTGACTAACTTTACAGGAATTGAATTGAAGATTCGATTGTGAATAATGGAAGCTCAAGATGAAGTTGAACAACTCCTGGCCGAACTTCTCGCAATGGATGAAGAAGCCACTGATTCAACCCGCATTGCGGCCATGATTGCTGGGGAAGTCGTCGTGGATGATTACTTTCGGGATATTGGTGAAACGGTTATGGACACGCCACTACTGGCTTGCAAAATTCTTAAAGCTAGTTCAGATATCAGGAAAGTTGGAGAACTGTTTCAAGCGTTTCCAAAACCCGTGTTCAAACAATGCATGAAGGAGACTTGCGAGTGTACTTAAAATTAATCTAACGTAATTATTATTCTAAATTGAGCATGGTAAAATTCTGAACAGGAATTTCTGCATTTTTTAGTACTTCAAAAGAACTTTGCTTTGGCGAGACTCTTGAGAGAAAGAGGAGACGAATTTTCGGCGTCAGATTCCTCAAAGGCAATCCGTTGTTATAATCTTGCCACTTGCTTCGCTCCCACTAAGACTAAACTTCTGGCAAATATCTATGCCCAACGCGCAGAACAGTTGTTCAAATTGGAGAAAAAACAGGATTGTTTGGCAGACATTGAAATGGCTCTGAATCAGAATCCTAATGGAAAATGGAAGACTAGAATGTTGGAATTACAAATGAAATGTTTATCTCTGGAGTCACGCTCAGAATTTATTCCAAATCACACTGAAGTGGCTGAGTATCGCGACAATGTTATTTTTGACATTAGCAAATGTCAGCATCCAAAGATACAATCTGGTGCTGATTGTATTGACATTGTCTCGGATCCATTGTTGGGCCGGAAGGTGATTTTCAACAAAGACGTGGAACCAGGTATTTTTGAAAGTATAATCACCAATTTAGTTATGCATGAGATTTTTTTTAATCATTTCATTAATTTATTGAATTAACAGGAACAGTTATCATGGTCGAGACACCTTATGTAGCAGCTCTGAATGACGCTTTGAATTGGGATATGTCGCATTGCGCTTCATGCTTCAAAACTATTCGACGCGGTATTCCGTGCGAAAATTGTGTCTTTGTAAGGAATTTTCAATACCTTATTTCTTTCGTTCCTTTGGAGAATCTGCAATCATTTGCAATAAATTTTTTTGTCCAGATGATTTATTGTGATGAAAAATGTCGTTCGGAACATTTTGACAATGGACACAACTACGAATGTGCTTGTATGCCATTTTTACATGGAATGCGGCTCGCACCAAACATTCACATGTGCTTCAAGATCCTCTGCAAAGCTGGTCCGAAACTTTTGTTCGACCTTTACAAGAAATCTACATCCAGAACTACAAATTCTGAACCTGAAGGCGGAATCAAAGGGTTTGACCCTGAAACTGGAAAGTATGACTCTGATTCATATCATCAAATATTTAATTTAATTACCCATGAGTGTTCGGAGGGAATTCGTGCACTCTCCTTGATCTGGACTTCCGTCGTATTTGCCTATGCTCTGGACATAAAAACGGACTTTTTCGCCGGAATCAAAGATTCAGATAAGGAAGGGTTTTTCCTTTTCGTAGCTGCCAAGGCACTGCATCATCAAAATTCTGTGTGTTTCAACTCTTTTGGATTATGTGAAAGCTCTGAAATTGAGATTCCACCCACTGATGATGATCCAAACCCTAATCCAAAGTTTGAAAAGGTTGAGGCTTCTACTGGCTTGTATTCATTGATCTCGCTTATGAATCATTCGTGCGACCCGACAGTAACAAGAGTCAATCTCCAGAACGGAAAAATGGCAATTTTTACCAACCGCAAAATGAAAGCTCTTGAGGAAGCAACGGGAACATATGGATATGTGTTCACTATTGCAAATCACAGTTTGGACATTCGTGGACCACTAATCCTGAAAAACTATCGTTTCTTGTGTAAATGTTCAGCTTGCATTTACGATTGGCCAACTCGTCAAACGATGGTAATCGAGTTGACATTTATTTGCCCAAGTTGTCGTGGATCTTTTGACTACTTTCAGACCGATATAGCCAATATGTGTACGTTGGTTCCCGGAAGGAGCGCACTTGGAGGTCTTTGCAGGTATTGTGGTCAAGAATTTGAAATTGTGGAAATGAGAAACGAAGCTTGGGCATTCCAGGATAAACTTTACAATGCCCAAAAACTAGTGAATGCCTACAAAATGCTGGAAGCAGTTCCTTTACTCATCGAATGCATCAGTTATTATCAAACTGCCATGCTGATGCCGAATAGCAACTTTCTGGCAGCTCAAGAAATTCTTCGTCAATGTGTTCACCAAATAATAGAAATCGAAACTCCGTCTTCCACAACTTCTCAAAGTGAAGTAAGTGGACAACTTTAACCAAATTCAACCAAAAATTCCACATCCAACTCCAACCACAAATCATCAAAAACAGTATTAACAATCAACTCGTCCAAAAAATATTAGCGTGTAAGAATAACCAAACTCAAATACAAATCAATGTCGTTATAAAAATTATATCAAATTCTAAGCAATTACAATGCGTTCAATGCGTTGTGCTTTCAAAATGCCAAACATTTTGAAGGAATAACTTGTTTGTGGAAATGTACTAAAATAAAAACGTTTGAAAAGATTTGTCGAAATTCCTATTCGAAGTTTCACTGTTAGCCGTTTGCACACAACAATGAACGTAAATATTGGCATTGTGGGAATATCTTTTCTTTGAACGCCCAGCGAAGGAATGTCTTAATGTCTAGTCTAAGAAGAAGTCTACAGGAAATAATAATAGATTAATTTTACGCTGTACTGCTATTCTAGCAAATCGACAAATAAGACAGTCAAGAGTCAAGACAGTCATCTCATCATCCGATCCTTAGTGTACCTGCAAACAATCATGTATTCGATAAGACTTTTCCTAACTAACAATAAATGCAAAGATAGCCGAAAACAAATATTTAAGCTTCTGGTGACCTAGTCAGCTCCAGAAAGTGTTTCTAAGATCTGAACGGGCTCTGCAGGTGCAGGTTACCAGCTATCGTCCAGCCAAAAAATACATTTTATTACAGAATACATTACATAGAATGTACTACACGAGCAAATAATAGTCAGTTCCTTATTTTAGAAAATCCGTAATTTCTAAATATGGATTTTGTTCAATTTACAAAATTCCAAGCCCTTGTCGAAAAAAAACTTGAACGGATACGGTTGATACGGTTGTTGTAAAAATGCCAAAAATTCGGAATGGGCAGAGAGTTCGCACGAGTTCGCAATGCGATCTTCGCGTTCTCACTTGCATTGCAGTTTGCAAAAATTCCATCTATTCCGCTCTTGAAAGTGCAAAAATTGCTCAACATCGCATCGTGGTCCTCAGAATTCCAACTTTATGCCAGCGCCAGTACGAACATCGGTATTTTCGACTAAACATCAAAATATAGTCGATAAACAATAAAGAAAAAGCCATGAACATGATGCATTGCATCATATTTAGAGACATAGTCATCCTTGTCTAAATTAAACAATAGTAATTCTCACAAATCGGAAGCAGATAGCAAACCTCTTTCTGGATTTATATTTTCTCTTACTCTAACCTTGCCGAGAATTGCATTCCATCTGCTTTTTGCGTATTTCTAAAATACTTCCTAGATAAAATAAATATAGTTTAGAATAGAATTGCAAAAATGCAATGCAATGCAATGATTTGATTTTCATCCAAACAGTTTTGCTTTTTGCAATGACGGGCGACGCCGGGGACTGCACGGCACGGGTCGAAGAAGGCAAAACGAGCATAGAAAAAATCGAGATTTTGTTGCACTAAATGCCTGCCTGTGCTGTTCTATGCTGTGAATTGAGAGTTGTGGAATGTGCCGTGCCATCATTGAGCTGAGCTGAGTTGAGTTGACAAGTTGAAACTCTCGTTCGTCTCACAACTCTCACTCCCAAGGTTGGGCAAAACCCTTTAGTACGAATCTAATTCTATTTGTAATTGAAATTTTGAAATACAGGAATTTCAAATTACTGAAATTACTTTTGCTCAAATATAATTTGTTATGTGAAAAAGTTGAAATGTAATTTTTAAGGTGTAATTTAATAAAAAAATGTAATGCAATTTGTCGTAGAGTTCAGCCAGAAGCAATTGAATTATTTTCAAAATTACTGATTCCGTCAAGTCTTGCAGAGTAACCAAATCGACCCATCAATTTTGCTGTACTCGGTTAGAATAGGCGACGCTTGCGTCATAGCGTAGAGGTCGATTATGATAGGCATGGTAATGTCCCACCCTCTAGTACGTGAGTACGTCGACAACATAGGGTTGAGATCTATGTTTAACACGATTTTCGTGTTAAGACGATGTGTTCAACTGTTCTTTCAACGCCGTATTAAACGTGCTGGATTGCATGCCAGGCTGATCACGATTCGTTAAAATTTAGAAGTTATATCCAAAGATAATGAAGTCAAAAGGACTTGGATATCACAGCAGAGACGTGCAATGACCATTTCGGGTAGGATTGATTGAGATAATTCCTCAAATTCTTCGAGTGAAATACGAGATCCATTCGTATATCGAGTTACCGCATACTCCACCGTTCGCATGGCCTGTAGGACATAGTTACTATTAGGTAGTTACTTGCCTGGATATCGGCATCTTGTAATACCGGCAAGTACAGTATAGTCATGGATTAAATTGAAAAAGTCCAGTAGGAGGTATATCAGCCCTCAATATTATGTAACCCCGAAGCGCATTGTTTCAAAATATCAAGACTTTGCCACACCCTTTGACTAACAACTGTCAAAACTGTAATCTATACAGTAGGCATAGGGTATGCAAAGAATATGCAGATTTTGGTTTATTTTATTGTGCAAGTCAGGTAGCAGGAATGACCACAACAATTAGTCCCTTAAAACATGAACAAACATGTGATAGAGGCGGACCTGACCTAATGCATATTAGTGTAAGCGGTAAACGGTAAATTGGCTGGGTGAATTTTAATCCTAGGACCCGTTCCTTACACCTCACATAGGGTTATTCGCTCTAGGGTTCAAGGCAGGTCAAGTCGAAACATGATCTGACCTGACCCGACCTATGTGAAAGTGAAAATTGTGTGTTGGATAAGATGGTTGCTAACTATGTAAAGTTGTCAGTCACTCCTGCATTCTATCACATAGTTTTGGTGTAATGCTGTCATTCCTATGCTATCACAATGCTGAAGGTCCAATGCTATCATAATGCATTCTTCCCTATCCTATCCTCGCAGGACAACCGAAACCTAACCAATGGTTCTACTCAAATCTCAAATGAAACACTTAATACATAGTCTTCGGCAAATATTAGGCAATCATATTCCCTCATTTAACTTTGATGAGCAGGTTTAATTTGTAATTTCAATTATTCTAGATTTAGTACTTGTAATGTAATTTGTAATTTCAAATGACTTAGAATGGAATTAGAATTTGTAATTTGGCAGATAAATCGGTGATTTGCCCATCTGTGCTGAGTCGGACAGTCCCAGGCAGTCTCAGAGCACATTCTTGCCAATGTATGTTCATTTTCTCCCTCTGCTTCCTCACACAACACACACAAAATTCTCTCACTTCACTTCTTGAGGTTGAGACAAGCAGGACTGCAGGACTTGAGTTGATCAGTTCATTTTTCCTCTAGTTATTTTTTCGTCTTCTTCAACTCATTGATCGGCTCTCACTCTGCCGCCTGTCACAAACTGTCACCTGTGTGATGACCACGACGACGCCTGCCACATCAACAATGCCGACGTCGTCACCGCTCCCGCTTCCGGACAAGGAGTCCCCGCTTGAGGTTTTGTCCAGAGCCGCCGGTCTGGTCAGAGGTATGTTTTCTAGTTCTTTGCATTCCAAAACAAAATCCAATAAGATATTAATAGAATAAGATCTTTGCCGGGCAATTTTTTTATTTTGTACTCAAGAGTCGAATGTGTGGTGCGAGGTGTTAAAATAATTGCAGACTGACTGGGCAGGCATATTACGTAATGAACACAAGTGACAGGAATGAGAATGATACTAGATCTCCAGCAGCCTGCTCTATTCAGAAAATATTATAAGCCACCATAATATTTGAATGTACATTTATACAACTATTTAACCGAAATTTTTTTTGTTTATGGTTTTGGTATAGAGGGATTTGTTGAAGAATACTTTGACGAGCAACCATTAGACATGAGCGTCAAACGCTTTAAACGTGGGAAGAGTAGTGAAGGGAATAAGCGTCGTCCAAGCGTGATTGCTTTTGCCAGTAATGGGTTTCCAAAGACGACAGCACGAAAGCGTAAAGCTGATTCAAATGGATCTCTATACTCACCTGAACGGAGTATTAGTAATGGTAACGGTGCAACACCACCAGCACCAGCAGACGTTTCTAGCGCACCTCCAAAAAAATGTAGACGAACACGGGTCATTATTGAGGAAGCAAAGTCTACGGAAGAAACAGAAATTATTATAGATGAACACTTCCGACGTAGTTTGGGAGCTGAAAAATTTAAAGATCTGTTTATGAAAAATGAATATATTCTGCCCTGCAGCAGCGATGAGGATCACAAGGATGATGGCAAATTCATAGATGATGACAAAGATGAAGTGGAGCCAGCATCGGGTAAGAATCATTTTAGTTCATTGTATTCGTGGATACAACATTTTACGCGTTGGGTTCCTTAGGTTCTTGTCTTAATAAGTAATTAGGATTACCATGAGCTTACATTGAGTTAATTATTACTTAAGAACTTTGCAAAATTTAAATTGCAAATATACTCAATAACGATTTTCTGGAGCGTTGTATCCTATCTTGTACTTGTACAGTTCAAGTTATTTAGAATCTCTACGGGATTATCACACTGCTGCTTTTTTTAATAATATGAAAAACGATCGAGTCAAGCTGGATTTGGGGGTGTAGGTAGAGGAGAGGATTTGAATTTTACTTATAATTAGTACCCAATGCATGCATAATTGCATCTTAGTGTTATGTAATATGTGATTCTGAATCAATGCTAAGGAACTTGAAGCCGCTGAAGTGTTCGTAATTGAAGGATTTAAGACTGACGATTATTTATTTATTTGAACAGTTGATGATCACTTTGCCAAGGCTCTGGGCTCTGACTATTGGCAAACACTCAACAAGTCTATTCCAAAAAGTTCCCCAAAAGAAGATTCTCCAAAAAGTTCTCCAAAAAGTTTCGAGAAGTCAAGTGATCCACCACCACATGAGTCTCAAGAAGAAAATATTCCTAAATAGTTTTTGAATTCAAATTCTGCATGACACAGCGTTTGGTTTTGAATTCCAAGAACAACACTCAAACATTTTGTTTAACCATTTTTGCTATGATTTGTTTTGGTCTGACTGTATCTTGTCATATTACTGCGTAGTAGAAAGTAGGAATGAATAGGGAGGGAGAGTGTTTATGGCCGTAGACTTATAGCCTATACCTATACCTAATTACTTTAATCAATCGTTCTTTATTTATAATATAATCAAAATATTAGCGTTAAAAGAAAATTATGAAAAATCAAACAACGAGTGAAATTTTTCACAAGGCAGAGGATGAACTGAATTGCTCATACCTATCAAGTTGCGACGAATAAAGTCTGAGAAAATGAATGAAATGTCGTGTCAGTGTCAAAGCTGTGATTGAACAGTTAATTTACAATATTTTATTTCAGGTTTTGTTAGCGTTAGTTTCACAGTCTGGAATCTGGATGTCTGGAAGCTTGCTTTTAGTACGAAAGTACGTTAGGAGCTACAACTAGTCTACGTTACATTACGGGGTCATCCATTCGTAGTCAGGCCCTTGATGTTGCTCATACTCACTCGGTTGGAGTTGGAATTGGCCGTCTACTAAACGCCTTTTCATTTTCTTCTCATTCCGTTGTTTCAAACAGTTGACCAGAATATCACCCAGTTTCTGAAACATTGCCGATAGGGAGCGTGGTCCTTGTAAAGATGCCTTATACAACCATTCCTAAAACAGTAAAACATTAAAGTCAAATTAGATCTCAGCGTTAGTTGAATATGAATTCATCAAAACAATAGAACAACGAATTTAGATCTACCTGAATAATAAAATGAGCCTGGTTCAAGGAACGTGCACGTGCCAGAGAGAACGCCTGATTGAAGATAAAAGCGTCCTGAATGTACAGCGCGGAGTTTGATCGACAAGCTAAAACAAAATTAATTTTCACATTCAGCTAAACAAATTTAAATGTATCAAGTATCAAACGCAATTTCACAAAATGGAATTTAAGGCTTACTTCGGAAGTTTATGTAGTGTCGGTCCATCTTGGTCATAATCTGCTGGGACCTGCGCTTCCTACCAGACCTGCTGGTCGTCAAAGGTGGGGCCGGATTAGACGTCAACTCCGGTGGATTAGTAAAATCATATGAATTTTTGCCTTCCAAGTGATAAATCTTGAGGGCGTTCCACGGCTCACCAACATCACGCAGAGCAGTGGCAAGGTACATTTTGGCCAGGCAACTATAAAAGTATATAAAGAATGATCATTTGAACCAAAATAATTCCGATAAAAATAAGTGTCGTTAGCTTAAGTTGAACTTATAAGTGAAATAAAACTTAGGGCCAGCTGATTGTATTGTATTAGTATTTGCATTTACCGGTATACTCTGGGTATGTCCGACATTTCCAAAATTTGCTCACACGAGTTAATCACAAAACTGCTATATTTGTGCACAAGGGCCAAGAAAGAGCCAGTAATTAGTATAGTGGCGTGAAGGTTGCTTAGGGCGTGTCGGTTCGTAATCGCTTCACCGGGTGGGCAACTGATATAAAACTTTTTCTTATTAAGACCGGGTCGAATCAAATTCAAAGCTTTATATATGCACCGCAATCCAAACTCCACAGTTGGAAGTGGTGGAGTACAACCTGGTGCAAATCTGAAAACAATTGGAGACGTTTTGATCATTGAAACTTATTAGTCATACAATTTTGTACGCTTTTGTAAAACCATTTATGACATTGTTTTCGAATTTACTTACGGCAGACGTGTATTAGTGTTCGGACATTGGCCCTTAAATTCTTCAAACACATAGCTGTTTTGTTCTTCAGAACATGGCCGGCCGGCCCTCTTCAAAATGAAATACAAATTAGCAAAGGACCTTTGTTTATTTTAAAATTAAATTTAAAAAATGTATTACCCTTCGCTCGAAAATGTGAACACAACACTGTGCCATATGAAGCCACAGACGTGGACTTCGTTTGAACACTCGGCGACTAGTTAGCCAAAAGTAGTAAAACGAACCGTATAGGTCACCAGATTTTAGACATGTCAGACCATAGTTGTACAATATGTGGTATTTTATATTGTAGCTTTGGCAGTGCAACGGAAGTGCATCTAGGAATATGGTTAGAATTACTAATTCCGTCAATTTCTGACCAATGTGATGGAACACTTCCATCACATCATCAGAGCATTGCTTACCTCTGTTTTTGTAGCGAACATTGTCACATCCGGCGCAGGCCCATGTCATGTGCCAAGATGCAACTAGCGGTTTTGACATTGCATGAAAGCAGCAAGCTGCATTGTTACTCAAGATTATGGTCAAATTGTCCCCAGTTTTCCTATAAATAAGAAAAACAAAGAAGCTGCATAGGTTCATAGAGTTCTCATGATTCACGAAGTATTTGATAATCAAGCATCGGTTATTTGCAAAGGATTCTGAAAAAAACTTTAAGAAATTCAATTCCCTTACATGAATCTATCATGGTCCCGTTCATTACACATCATAGCTCTGTGAGAAAACAAATAAAAATGATTATTATTACGAACAATTTCGAAGTACGGATTCCAGACTCTTTCGTCTGCGGAATTGCTTACAATACAGATGCTTACCGTAAAGGATTTGCACCATGTGACAAGTGTTTAAGTATTGTCAAAGCATTTAGTGGATGTCCACGCAGACACTCGAGGTAAGCCTTCAAGTGTGCCTGAACGGTCACCATCTTCGCCAAATTTGACTGAAAAAAGATTGTAACTATTAATATAAATTACAGTCTTTTCCACGAAGGATTTGCTTAATTTCTTAATTTCGATAGATTTAAAAGATTTTCTAATTTGCGTTAGGTAAGTGCAGGGCCTTACTAGAAGAGAAACGTGAAGTTATAACACAACAAGAAATAAGACGTCAACACTGACATTATTTTGAAATTTTGGGAATTTGTCAATTTTAATTCTAACTTACAGCAAAAACTAGTGGTTGTAAAGTTTTATATTGCAAAGACTAGTTAAGGTAAACTACCTGGCCTTTGGGCATGCTGTGGATGAAGGCTTCATACTTTTTGTACTCATATTTAGCTGCAGGCATTAGTCTTGCCAGTAGTACACACTCCGTTTTTTTCTGCTGAAGTCTGAATCGCACATCAAGTTCAAACTGAAAATATTAAATTACAATAAAGGTCAGTAATTGACTAAAGTAACTAGAGCAAGTAGTACTGCATCACAATTTCAATGAGTCTTTCTGACCTGATCCGACGGCAGCATATAAAACTTGCGTTTCTTCTTCTTAACTACAGCGTTCGAATTTCTTCGTTTCTTGGGCCCTCTCTTCAGTTTCCCCATAGATGCTTCAACACTCTCAATAGTCAACAGTGCTTCTTCCAAACGATGCTCAGTTATGAGCAAATTAATGAGTAGCAGCCGAATCCTTCTAGATAACTGATCTGAAACACAGAATGAAAACATCATATAACTACCATATGAACGTGAACACAGGGTAGGACAAAGGAAATGACATGTACCAGGTTCGGTATAAAACATGTTATACTAACTATGTAAGTCATACAAAGTTATCCAACTAAACTTGCATTCGCTCAATCCAGAAAATTCATGACTCAACTAAGAAATCAAGTCCATCAGACAATGTGTCCACCGAGTACGATTGTACCGAAATGGAATTGTAAATGGCAAATTTCTACTGAAAATATTTTATTTTATAACTGCCAACTGTAAATATGGTATGGCCTAGTGGCATTCTAGCTTACATTTTAGAATGATGAGCTTACAAGGTAGACTCGTTAAATTAAGTCCTAAATGTTATTGGATTCTACTAATGATGGGTCATTTTTCGTATTAACCACATTATACCCGGGTTTTTTGAGTTTTTTCTCATAAAAACCAGACTACATATTTATGTTCCGAGTCTTATTTCTCTATAGTGTAAACCATGATGACAAATATAATGAAAAATACCTGGGCCATTTTTGTATGCCATCAATCTTCTCAGCGTTGTTTCTGCTTGGGTGTACGATCTGAAATGGTAGTGTTGCACCGCCAGGTTATATAGAATAGTTGGGTGCTTCATTGTCGGTAAGAAAACATTGTCCGTGTTAATATTTGCCTATGAAACAGAATTATGGATTTCTATTAATGTACCTTACAAAAGTAGTACTAATTGTGTCATTCAGCATTTACTTACATATGCAATTAGCTTCAAAATTTTTTGATAGAAACTCTGCGTCTCGATGCATCCATTTGCATAAAACTCATCGACTAGAGAATTGTACTGAAGCCTTGTGATAACCCACCGTTGCCAAAATATTTTTAGATCTTTGGTCATCTTAAAGTTGGAACGCTTCTTTTTCACTTTCAGTACTGTCTTTGGCAAAGTGCTTGCCTTGGGCGGACGTACAGCTACAGGATTTGGAGTTCCAATGCTCACCGGCAGTGAAGCATTAGTGTTTTCGTTCGGGGCAGGAGCAGTTGACTTTTTGGCCTTCTTTTTTCCCTTTGGCTGGCTACTGAAAAAAAAACTATACTCATGAACTTGTCATTTAAAATTTAAACAAAATACGTACGCGCACTTAAAAGCTAAGCTTCTAAGCTTAGATTTTAAAGAATATTTATAAAGTAGCTCAGTCAAAACACGGCTCTCACAATTATTTGACATATCCCAACCTATTTCCAGCAGAAACTACTGCATCAAAATTTTAAAAAGACTCACACAACTTTTGGTGAAGCTTTTGTTTCTTTCGATCTTTTTCCTCTGTTATTGTTGCCGTTGTTCTGACCACCACCACCTCCTCCTCCTCCTTGTCCATTGCCGTCATTCCGCCCTTGCCCTTGATTTGTATTTTTATTCTTTAGCGGCATTTTACTTTGGCACACTTCTTTCCCAAAGACGAAAAATCTCAGTTCAGTCAGTTACTTTGCGAAATTGCGAATGGGAATGACGTCCAGTTCCACCGTCAACTACATAGTCCTGCCACAAAATCCATCAAATGAATCAGACTAATGACAAATTATTAAAGATAGTAAAAAACCCAAACAAATATTTTTTTATTTGCGACTTTACCCACCTGTCTTTTTACGTAAGATGCGTTGTGTGCGTACTGCGTAAAAACCTGACTGCCTGACAGACTACTGCTGCAAATTAAATTGCCTCTACCAGCTACCGCCACCACTTTCTTCGAATTCGGTTCGGTTCAGTTTTCGGAGTCGGTCTGGCCTGCCTGGGTCCGGGATGCGGGTCGTTTCGGAGTCTGTGGTGCTCTCCGTGGTGCTCTGCTCGCTCGTGGTCGTAGCTCTGCTCCAATCTTGGTGGCGGGAGTTGAGAATTTTTTGAGGATTTTCCCAAAAAGCAAAGCAAAGCTAGGAGCCAAAAGCTGCCGCTGAAAAAAAATCAAATGACAACATTTTAGAAATTCACAATAAAAAATTTATCCACTCGACACTTGGCACTTATTACTGTATGAATTGAATGACAAAAAATTTATTTACCAAACTATCAGATAATTGCGCAACAATTAATTAATTTAATTGTGGAGTTAATTGCAGCAAAAAAGCTCAATGCAAAGTGCATTGCGACGCGAGACGAGCAAGATTAGAATGCGAATGCAGGCAAAAAGTGGAGTCAAGTTTTGGCAAGCACTGCACGGGCAATGGGCAAATGCATGCATGGAAGTGGAAGGCGTGGAAAATCAAAGCAAAAAAAAAACCCGAAGCATTTCACTCTACCTTAAACGCAACGCAACCAATTTTCTTTTACCAAGTCTAAAAAATACCCGGGAGTTTTGCTTATTCGGTGAAATTTTGCTTGCATGTTTGCATGACTAGATAGCACGGGCTTGACCCCTGACCAAAGTGACCATTTGACCATTGCCTTTTTTTAAGCATTTTTGACCTTTTTTAATGCTTTAGGAAGATATTTTCGACTCGACTGTTGGACGAGCTTGCCGATGTATTTTATCTGACATTTTCGTGGATCATTTATTGCATTTTTTGGAGGGGTTTCGTGCATTTTTGACATTCTAGTCTAGCCAAAAAGGGTCAGGACGCAGAAGGTCAGCGGTCAAAGGTGAGCAAAGATTTTCAAGATTAATATGAATATATTAAGGCTAAATTTAAATCTGGCAGCAGAATTGATTTGAATTGAATCTAAATGCATGGATGCTGACAGTAAATTTATTTGGTGTTTGTTTTGCAGGTCAACTTTGTTTCTAATTGGCTTTGCGCATTTAAAGGAAAATTTGCAGACTAGACGTTGGACGTTGGATTGGAATTTGGACTATTGTCAATTTTGTGGAACGGCTTCTGGAATGGACAACTTAATCATGGGTTCGTACTTTACTGGTTTTCGGTATTTCACTCGGTGAATTTAATTGCTGCAATACAGAAATTTATATATTTTTTGTCAACCATTTAATGGTTTTAAGCACGTCTGCGAAATAGTGATAAATGCCGAATCACTTGGACTTGAAGAGGAGTTTAAAACAGAAGTCAATACTTTGAGCAAATCATGTTCTTTGTAGATTTTGCGTGTATCCTAGATTGGCTAGATTTGATTTTGTTTTATTCTTAAGACATTTCCAAGTCAAAATCGATGCTTTGCCTTAATTTTTCTCAACTTCAATTTGACTGAACCAGTCCAATCCAATTTGTCCAATGGTTTCTAACAATTTTTATTTTATTTTGTGTCCTAGATGAAGTAATTAAACGACGACTTCTAATCGACGGAGATGGGTGTGGTGACGATCGGAGATTGACTGCTTTGACAAAATCATTTATTAGTTGGTGCAAGAATACCGATGAAACAAAAGCAGAAACGTGAGCTAATGTGAATTGAATTTTTTAATAGAACTAGGAAAGATGTCATATTCTTTAAATTAATTTTGTTTTAAAATATATTCCAGTAATGTCTCTCACAAACGACTCGTGGGACAGTTAAAACATGTTGAGCACACAGCAAGGCGTACTCATCATAACGTTGTAAGCAATGAGCGGGCGAAGACTATGTACAATTGCTTAGGAAAAGAAGTCAAGAAGGAAATCAATGCAACTCGTAGTGAAATTACTGAAGCAAAGAGTTTACTTGGGGAAGCAACTAAACATCGTAAACAAAGTTTAGAATTTGATGCTTTGGCCAAGCTGATTGAGTGTAAGCCGGATCGAACCGAATCTGAACAACGAGTTGAAGAATTGAAAGAAGATATTGAAGTATTTGAGGTGAGAAATCATTATTTCAATTTCAATCAAATAAAAATTAAAAGTTTTTTTTTCAGTACTCTGAATTATGGTTTCCCAGTAGTCCTCACAGTTTTGCATTTCCTTATTGTATTGTAGCCGAGACCCTCTTTAATTCAATGCCTTCGAAGCTTAGAATTTTTATAATAATATGATATTGCCATTGATATAGACCATATTTGGCCGACATTCGATTGGATTTAGAGTAGTGTATTGTCTCATTTGAAAGATATTTTTTTATTTTGAGAATGTTTAAATAATGCGCGTGGCGTAAAACGGTAGCTCTGACCGCCCTGCCAATTATTTTACAAATTAAAATTGCAAATATTCCTTTCCTCTTTTTTAGAAACGCAGAGACCTATTAAATTCTCGCCTGGAGGCTCGGAAGAAGCAGATGTTCATAATCGCAACTGCGGTGGATCAAGTAGAAGAAGTACTTAAAGAGCACGATGAATTCGAGATGATCGAGAGAATTGAGACGAATGGGTTGTTGCCTAAGATTCCGGAGATTTCAGCTCCAGTTGTGGAAGAACCTGTACCTATGGAGGTTGATTCGACTGAACAGCCTACTAACCCTAGTAGTCCAAACGGTAGCGGCGGCAGTGGGAGTGGGAGTAGGAGTAGGAGTGATGAAAGTCCTACTCAACAATCACCTGAGGAATCTCCAGACGAAAGTACGAGTGTCATTACTGGAACCGTTACAAGTGTTCCTATCACATTAAGTTTGGACGAAAAAGGCCTTGTTGAAAAGAGTACAATTGAAAGGACATCGGGCGAGAAAAGGGGCGAAAAATACGACGATTTATCCGAAGGAAGTGACGCAGAAGAGCGTGCTTAATTCATCCACATTTTGCATTTCTTATTATTGCATGTTGCCGGTTACGTTGCTTGCTTGTCAGAAATGAAATGCATGCAAGCAAATATTTTATAAATTTTACTAGATTGTAATCAAAATGTTTTATTCAACTTTAGTTTTCGTTTTGCTGCCTAAAGCAGTCTTAAATTTTAGTTGATCCCCGACATTATTGCCAAACTAAACCTATGCACCGAACTTACAAACCCTTTCCATATTTTAAATTTAAATAAACCTGTGATGAACTAAAGCAATAGTAATACATAGTACATTTTACAAGCATTTATCTTGAAAAATCTTGCCTTTTATGTGATAGCTAGACTAAATTGAATGTTTATCTATTTTCTTATTCCATGTTTTAGTAGACTAACTTTGTTGTAAAATCAAAATGAGTACTTTAGTTGAATGGCATTTAAATTTGTTTTTAATAACCTAAGACAGAGTGTGTAATTATTTTGTATGATGTTTGAAATAAATCAACGATTTGTTGAATGCACCGTATAATTTTGAAATGTCATTTATTTTTGTGTTCTAAAAGGTATAGTGGTAGTGGTACTTGTTCGGACCAGATTTCAAGGGCTTGTGAACGTAGTCTCATGCTTTTTCAACATTTTGTAGTAAATTCATTTGAATTAGGGAGATTGCAATTTAAAATTTCCGAGCAATTATTTCAACAAAAAAAAACACGACAATGTCATTCCCATGAAGAATAGCAAGGCTTGCAAGTTGCAAGCAACTGACAATTTAAGACTCCGAATGTATAGCAAAATGTAGTATTTTAAAAATATTTGATACCTGATAAAATATAAAAGTCTTGCCAAAAAGATAGAATCAAAAAGAAATAATACAAAAATGCTAACGACTTCGGCTCAAAGTACGTACGTACTCTCATCTGATCAAATGAAAAATGTACAGAGTATTAAAACAAAACTCCCAAAGTATGTCGTGCCGGCTCAAATCTGAACGGTATGGTAGGAAAGGAAGAAAAAAAATTAGAAATCTTGTCAAAAATTCCATTAAATATGGAATACCTCGTTCCCATAACTTGAGCTCTCTCTATTGTACACTGGACCTTGCCTTGCAAGAGAATCCGTTGGAATTTCATCATGTAATAACTAAAAAGCTAAGAACAAAAGCAGCAAAAGCACAGAGTCTTATATTGATCGCAAGCAGAATTTGACCGCCAGGCATTAATAAACTTCTTGAACAAATCCCACATCCTTGAGAACATTATAATTACAAATAAAGTTCTGCACAAAATAAACTCCTTTTTACTACCGTACATAGTTTATGTGATATTTTGAGCGTAATTCCACTCGCATGACCAATCACTAATCAAATCAACATGAAAATAGGTTACAGCCTGCCCGACCTCAATTTGTACAAATATCTTTTCAGTTTTATGGAATTTCGTCAAAACCCTGCACGTGAATGAGAATAGCTTTTTCCAAGGCTATTCTTTATAATTTTGAAACTTAATTAGAGGAGCTATTAAAACTCAAAGGACGAGCATTCAATTCATTTTATTTGTTCGCCTTATTCTACGATTCTTTGCCATATGATTTTATATCAACTCAAGTCGTCAACTGCCGCAAGAATTGTAAGATACGATGATGGGGACATAAATTCTGTAGAGTCAGTCGTTGCTAGAGAAAGAAGAAAGATCATGGAAACTCAATTCCTCTTACTTCTACTCCTACGTACGTCCTCAAACCTCAAACTAACTCATCTGAGATGACAATTGTGGACTTTGAGTAAGAGAAAGTATGAAAAAGGCCATAAACCTGAAACTGGAGAACATTTGTGGGAAGGGAAAGTATTCAGCACGTCGTAATCCTACAGTTAAGTTGTATTAACTCAATCTGGGCCCCATAGACGTCAAATCACAATGAGATACGGAAAGGGTTTTAGTGCTTTAAATGGTCCACTTCAATTTTATTCTGTAATGAACACGAGAGCTATTTCATCATTTTCATGACTTGGTTTTCATCGTTATCCGGTTCCTTTTGCTTTGCTCTCTCTCTCCCGCTTTGTGCCTCTCTTTCTGCTTGTCTCTCTCTCTGTAAACTAAATCTAAAACCGGACCACGAATTGTTCTCATCAAATTTATATTGCCTAGAAGGCCTCCAAAATGGAAGTGTGCTTCCGAATATAGTAATGAAGAAACTTCCTGGCGTGTGTCCGGAATCTGTCCACACCTTAGATTATATAATATAAACTAGATCTGCAAAGGTATAGGGAAATTTGCAAGTCAACAAAAAATTTCGGTTCCCA